>QYAI01000101.1:0-100286 GCA_003988855.1 Arachnopeziza araneosa
TGGTGTTGTATTGTTAATGTTATATTTATTGTTAGGTCGTGATGTTGTGACTAAGCGAAGCCGCCGCTTCGAGCTTGGGTAATAAATTGTATTGGACCTGCCGGGAGTTATCTATAGCAGTGACCTTTACTTTGTAGCTAGCTATCTGGCGATATAGATAGTAATATAAACCTCCTAACCCTAACTCTAGTGATAAACTACGTTACAACAGTGGTTTCTGATCCTGCAACCACAGGTGAAGAGCAACGATAAGCGTGAATACTCTCGTCAGGTCGGAAGGCTCTTGTAACTCAAACATGCCACATTCATTTATCTCGACAAATATGCCATCATCAGATTGATATCCGTCAGATAGATATCTTGCATATTGAGCAGGGAATTTGCCAAAGACCAGCGAAAAGACATTTTGGGCAGCAGATACAAGTGGCAATCTAATGGTATTAGTACTGTAAAAGGACGCTTCGGGTATGCTTACATGATATCATCTTGCAGAATATTTCTAGTCCTATCATATTGGGCATACATGCCTACAAGGTGAGCAGCTTCCTGGGCTCGCACTTTGAAGGGTTTTTCGTCGACGTCGTGCCAGGACTTGGCCTAAAATGATGCATAAGCATACATCATACAAAACCCATAAACTGAACTCACCTCAATACTACAATACGAGATTTTTGATGCTCGCTGCCAATGTCCTTCACGATGTGCTTTATGCACAAGGCTCCCATCATTTGTTGTAGAATACGAGAGCTTTCCCGCCTCGACAATGAAAGTGTCATGCGTGATACTCCACTCTAGATAGACCCGAGGTTTACTTCCTCTTAAAAGTTCAGTGACACAGCGTAAAAGCTCATACACACAAGCATTAGTAGTCATTTCTGACTTGTTCCTATGGTTGTGACTTGACTGATCGCTTTGGTCGGAGGGAATATAACTATCAGAAGAACGGTATTGGCGCACTTTTTTACGAGGAGGTTGTACAGGAGATGATGGCTGTGACGGTAGTGAAGGAGGCAGTGGTGGTGAGGAGGTAATCGTTGAATCAGCTGGATATGCGGAAGACTCAACGTTTTGTGATTTCAGCTCTCGTCGAGGATTAGCAATGACAGGTGTCTCGAGTACCTGTGCCAAAAGCGTGAAGAATGATGCAAAATTCCCGGCGAAGCTGGCTAACTCATGATGCGTAAGACTCCGCCAGTTTCGCGTGAGAAGCATAAGAGCAGATCGTATGTCCTGCGAATCTTCCACCCACTTTGCAGCTGCAATGGAATACACTTCTAGGAATACAGGCAAGTCTTGATTTGGAGCCCTTCGCAGGATTTGGAATGTTCCAAGCTCACGCTCATCCCACGAACTTCCTGGTCCAAGAGGGTCTGTCCTAAAGGCCAGTGAATCTTGCGGCCATGTTGGAAAGGAATCTTTGAATGCCTGTACAGTAGAAGTATTAAACATTGTGGTCGCGATAGCAACGCGGGTTTTAGAGAACGTGCTAGCATAGGTAACTTCGATCAAGGTTGAAAGGTTAGCCTTAGCAGATACGGCCGGAACCGGTTTTACATTTATCCGACAGATTATTTTGTGTCTAGATACTCGTACGTCAATGCGCCAACCTCGCCTTTGACGAGTTCAATTGCCAACATCGCCATCTTCGACGCGTACAACAGGGCAGACGGCCTGAATCACTCACTTGCTGAGCACAATGGGCCGGCACTGGCTCGCTGTGCTTCGCGTCCTCCTCCGCAGTCTCAAACGGGCACAGAAGGCCAGTCCCCAACTGGCAGAACTCGGACAGTTGCACGTTGCGATGTATCAGAAATATGCATTCGCTGAACCGCGGAACCTCAGCATCATCACGGACTTCGTGGATCAAAAGCGTGGGTCAATACAGTCTATGATGCTGGTCTTTGATCTCCAGTCGAAATTGAACTGTTGCACGGCGGACTCCTGCTCCAAATACGTCGCATCAGTGCTGGGGACATGGATTGGGGACAGCCTACTACGCCAAGGCACTGATGGCATCAATATTGACAGGTTGAACCTTACTCTCCGTTCGAATCATCTTACTTATATTTTGACTTATAGACAGCCTATATTACGCATCGAAAACGACTCCTATTCCCGCGGCATTCAACCCGAAGTGACTATGGTAGCTCAACCAAACACAAGCAGTGATGGAAAGTGCCTCCATTTGTCGATAGTTATACGAAAGGAGCGACAATCCGGGACTTCGATCACTTCGGCAGAGCTCTACACATTGTTTTCGATGGCGGCAACCCAAGCATCAGCGCAGCCTCTTAGAAATTCCATGGAGGTAGATTGCCTAGTATTTCATCCAGACCAACGCTAAATTTGTCCAGGTGCGCATGCTAGTAGTGTATTCGAGATGGGTGCAGATTTTCACGGCGAGGACAACGCGGCTCTACATTACATCCATTATCCAGGGATGGAATGAAATTGCAGATCAGATGGAGATATATCAAACATCATGGTTCAACTTTACGGACATATCATGCCAGCAGCAAATACTATTGTTTGCACTAGAATGGATCGACTTACAAAGTCATAGCCTCAACAATCCACGAGCGCCTCTCAAGGATTTGGGTCCGAGCGTACGAAACTCAAAGAATCTAAAGCGAAAGTATGACGCGGCTGAGGAGCGAAGCCACAAGAGGCACGAGGGAGGAAATGTGGGGGACAGGGCAAACGAGGCATATGTATTAACGGGAAAGCACTCTTGACCACGGGCACCCTATACTGGCCTTGCTTATAATAACCGTCGGAACGATGTGTTAATTTTCCATTGCTACTAATTATCCACACATCACCAAAACCAAAACGAAGAGTGCGGAAGCGCAAGAGCGGTTGATCGAGATGGAAACTAGCGATTGAAGAACGCGAGAAGTGTGGTGGATCGATTTAATAGTTGGTAGTTGGTGTGCAAAGACCCAGCCTAGATCATCATTCAGCCAGGTGTTATTCGGCATCCCTCTCTGCCTTAGAACGCAAGTTGGCAATATGCTATTCTCTGTCGGAAAACAGCATCTTCCCGGTCTCAACTAGCTGCAGAGGTGGTACAGCGACATAATTGTACAAAACTGGGCTTTTGGTTGAACGCGAAATTAGCGTAGGTTAGTAGAATTCAAGACAACGCCACTACGCTAGTAACATCTGACTTTCTTTTTTACAGATCGACTTTACTAGTTTCCCTTCTAAGATTCGAATATCTTGGCCTTAGTATCATGAGGCAATCAGACGTGGCCGTCTCAGAAAACAATGTCTCTCCTGACTTCCATATATCGCTCCACGCCAAACCACGGTCTAAAGAGCAAGCGTCCGCATTACAGATCATCTATTCCCAGTCAGCAAAACAACCATGCGTGATTATATGCCTACTAGTGCTAGTAAGTCAGCAATGTTTTTTGTGGCCGCCATGACCCGTCAGTATACCGTGGTTGCGGTTCTTCTATTTGCAGCGTTGGTAGATGACAGTATGGTCCAGGGAGAAGCTGCCACCGTGTTGCATTGCAAAGATTGGATCGACGTAACGTCTGGGCATGAGATTCTCCATAGTACCCGTCTTGCAACTCTTAGTCTCTACCTCAGGGTTAAGATTTCGCCCGATTTCGGTAAAATTTTTCTTTGATCCATGGGGTGAAAATCCGCAAAAAGTGTGCTTTGATTTATGGGGTGAAAATCAAAATCCCAAATCCGAGCAAAAGTGTGCTTTGATCCATGGGGTGAAAATCCAAAATCCGAATGTTACGGCTAGTCTATCACGTGAGTGAGTTGACTGGCAGTGGTGTTTTTGGGTTAAGTGAGGGTCACGTCTGTAAGGGCCTGTTTGGCTCGCGAGTTGGAAGATGAATCGGTCATACAAAAAGCGAATCGGGTAGGGCTCCATTCGATTCGATTCGGGATGAATGTAGCTGAATAGTAAAACTGTTTGGATCAAACAGGCTAAATCGGCCTACTTAGCCCTATTCGCGAATATCCCACTAAAATAATAAATCGAGCTTTTTGCTTAACTTCTACGAATAGACTTCTTTATTCCTAGCTTTATTATGCTAGTACTACTGTCACGGGTTGGACCCGGTGGTCAGGACCTAGGCAGAAACCAAGGCAGCATTTGGTGCTCTTCAGCTTTACCTTCTTGAAATACATAAGATTCATCATTCACGTGTTCTGACCGTGCAATCGTGAACCCTTACAGCTTCTTGCAAAAAAAGTTTTATAATTTAACTATTATACTAGCTTAAAAAAGCTTTTCTATAGCTGTTCCAGTTGGTACTCGGCGCCCAGTACCAGCAATTAATTCCTGCTAGTACAGCGGATGAAGCGAGGGCTTATTATGTCCCCCAGCATGAAATTCGGCTATTTTTGAGGTGGGCGGAAGGGGGGTGCACGGACTTAGGAGAAGCCAATAGGACTCCAATTCCAAACTTGAAGCCAACTGACGAAGATCAAAATTATCCAGTCGATCCCGAAGGTATTCCGCTTAACGCAAACAAAGTAGAGAAAATATCTGCTATTCAACCATCAGCAAGGGAAGAATCACTTGTTGAAGGTGACAGTGATTCAAAAAACGAGACGAAACCAAAACACAACCGATTTTCGAAAATATCTCGCATTTTTAAAGGCAATACTGAAGCCGTTGTCAAGATCAAGCTCGCTGTTGATCATGTACTTGCTGCTACGGGGTCTGAAAAGGCGAAAGGGCATGTTGGAGTTCTCCCAAAGCCGAAGAATTTGATCTTCACCGGTCCGAATTTCTTCGAAGTTCGCTTCGAAGGAAAGAAAGGATGGGCTTATATCATGGGAGACTCCGTGCCCACCCTTTCATTTACAGCTCAAGATCCTCGCTCTTACGATACTCTCGCGGAGCTCAAGCTCACTGTTTCAATTCCTATTACGGATATCATAAAACTAAAGCGAGCCACCGCTTTTTCAGGAAAACCAGCAGAGATGGCAGCAGATTGGTCTAATGAAAATGAGTTGCTGGGCAGTGTTGAATTTGAGGATCGAACCGGAAAGGCTTGGAGACTGACAGCTTTGCCTGAAAGAGATGAACTTTTCAATCGTCTTGTTGTGGTTGGTAGTCAGAGATGGCAAAATGTGTGATGCTCCAACGTTCATGCGGAGAAAGTTAATGGCATAGTTTTAAAGCTATAGCTATCTTCTCACCGCTTGGAACGGTATTCAAGTAGATCTCAATTTTTCAATTGAATTTACTTCTGGCTCTTGATTGTCAATAGTAAGTTCAATTCAATTCTAGCCCAACAAGCCTTATTGTTCTCTACTTTGGTTTGAAACAATGACTGAAGTACAATATCGATGTTCATTCTCATATTTGAAAGGGGAAAAGAACCCACCACGAGTCTGAGAACTGTGCATGAGAGTTCAGCCTTGTCGACCCATTTAATAATATTGAGATCATGTATCTAACAGTAGTTTTCTCTATCTTGTCTAATTTCGAAACCCAATCCAAATCCCTATTCCAAGTCTTATCCCAAGTCACATATCAGTTCTCAACTCAGTCATCTCTTCCGCCCAGCACTGCCCGCAGCGTCTCGGCCATCAATTAATCAAACTCCTTGACCCACGATCCTAATCGTCATATCAGAGGAAAGCAAAAACACCGAAGCTTCGGCTATCCAGAAGTTCGTGGGTCAGATCAAGTCCCTGGGTGCGAGTTTGATAGCAAATAAACTTCAGTCCATGCTGGTGAAATGCATCCGGTCTTGTCTTTTTTGCGACCAGCACATGTCCACTGCCATCTCTCCTGAAATATATCACACCCACTTCTTTCCATCGGGATCTATTGATGAAGTGATGGATATCGCCAAATCTGGCTGGGTGTTTACATATACCAGCACATAGATTGTGCGAGATGTTGTTGACCATGACAAAAAGGTGAATGAGCGCGACGCCCGCCGAGTAGTCTCCCGGGCAAGAACGATTGATGTATTCCATGAGTTCGTGCATATCCTTGCCAAGCAGGTATGCGAGAGTGACGAAAGCACAGTTGTTTGTCAGCATTTGGGGGTTGTATCTTGGTCTACCATAAAGGAAGATTCCATATGCTGCAAGAAGGCTGCCAAATGTAGACATTGTTGCAAGTTGGAGCGAGGTTTTTGATCTGTGATGGAGAGTGCTGAAGTCGGTAATTGGTTTGGGTTTGGGTTCGAAAAGTAGGCGGAAGGGATGAAGATTTTTAGTCAAGACACTCTTGATGTCGGTTGATTGTATTCCCGGAGTTGTAGTAATATGTTGCTCTGCCTCTCTATTACGAGACAACCAAATTGATTTATAAAGTTGCAGATCTTTATTCTCGAAATATCCAGAAGATGGTTTGATGCCATACGCTGATTGAAGCCGATTCAAACAGCTTTATGGGATATCTGAACCATTTTCTAGGCTCGTAAAATAGATCAAATACAAAGCAGGATATCGCAGCTTCAAAGCACAGACAGTCCACAAGTACCTGAGACCATTTGAATCTTGTAAAAATAGAAGTGATACGAAGCAGAATGTCTCGTCTTCAAAGGACAAAAACTCACGAGCGTCGAATGGCCTGTTTCAATGTTTCGTTCTCAGGTTGAAATAAATCAATCAGTGTAGCAAGCACCCTCTCGTCTTTATCTACAATGTGCGGGGACTTAGTTTCAACTTCGAAACTCATCAGCTTCTAGACTTCGAATGGACCCTTGAGTCTGAGACGAGTCACATAGAAGACAACATCTTAGTATGAAACACTTGGAGAAGTTTGTCATTTCTTTCGACGCTCAATGGAATCACATTGAGATTTCGTAATTTTGTCGTGTCAACTAGCGATGAATGTTTTTGGGGAAATTTTGATTGGCTAGCATAGGTTTTACCTAGAAGGCAAGACAGAAACGCTCTTAATCTGGAGTCCTCTCAACGCGGAAACAACTTTTACGCGAAGAACCGATCTTTTCAAAAGCAAGAACAAAGATCCCAAACTTCACGCTGTTGCTGATGCACATATAAGCTCATTTGACCTCCTAAAGGCTTTTTTAAACCTCTGCATTCCTTCCCGTATAAATAAACTAAATTAGCGCCGCTGATTAGTAAATGACGAATTTGATAAACATGAATTGCACAGGACTTACCACAGGTATTGCCCCAGATGCAACAAACAGACCAAGACCCCACGCCATGAACGTCCAAGAAAACGTCTCCTTCAACAATCCACCAAGGACTGGCCCAACGAGAGTTCCCCCAGCAATAGCGCATGTGAAGAGGCCATATGATTGTGCATAGGCAGCTGCGTCTCCTTTCTTAGTCTGGATAAAGCGTCAGCTATGTGGAATCAAGATTCTTGGAAAGATAATCTGGGTTGTTGAAGATGACATGATAATTAATATTCAAAAGACACAATAGAGATACGAGATTATAAACTGACAAGCGTTTCTACTACGTAGAAAAGATCTGCTGCAAGAGGCGAGATGATGAATGGCAATGCAGTTCCTAACCAAAAATAGTCAGTAAATAGGCAACTGTTATGCTTTCAGGAGACTAGGACATACCTGCAAGGGCCAAGAACACAAACAAAAGCGCCACTTGCTCCGCTGTGTTGTGCTGTATGAGTTGAAGCAACACCATTGGGATCCCAGTGAAGACGCATCCCAAAAATGCAGGCACCATAGGTCCATACTTATCTGATAACAATCCCACCAAGGGTCCAAGCAAGGTATTAGGTATCGCAATCGCGAAGAAACAAATGGCAATATTGACAGAATTCCAGTCAAAAATCTTTTCAAGATAGACAGGAAGTACCGCATCGAAACCAGCAATGATTGTCATATGAACGAAGACTCCATAAAGGGCTGTAGTGACACGAGGGTTTGATAAAAGAGTGAAAGCTTTCCATTTAGGCGCACCTGGTTTTGGTTCCTGTGAGACCGCTGGAGTAAGAAGAGACGTATGTTCGGTAGGAGGCGCGAGGACGTCGTATTTCCTCGCGGTAGCTTTCTCAATCATGAAGAGTCGCAACAGAATGTCAATCAGAGTCATCCCGCCCATGATAGCAACAACAGCGTAATAGCCTCCAAGATTAAAAGCTAGACTCCCAAGAAATGGTCCTATAAGCACACCGCAGCTCATACAAGATAAGGCAAATCCCATGTAATACCCAATATCTTTCGGATCTACGGTATCGGCGATAAGAGCAAGTCCTACTGTGTAAACGACTAGAACAGGTTAGATTGACTGCTCAAGGTAAAGGATACAGACTCACCAGCGACCGAAAAACCTTGCAGTATCCTACTGACTACCAACATCCACGGTTTTGTTATAGTCAGTGCGAGCACACCTCCAGAGAGGCAAGTAAGTCCGAAGATGTAGGTCGATTTCCTCGATTTCTCTCCATCCGAAATCCACCCTACGATTGCTACAATGTTCAGCAAGCTCAAAATGCGACTTTATTCCTGTGACCTACGAGAACCAAGAAGAATGATAGCTCCGAAAATACCAAGGAGCGCGGAACTCCATATTTGTACTAGATGGTTCAGCTCAAGGTCGAGAAGGGAGATGCAAGAACCGACCCTGTTCAGCCGGAACACCAAAGTTTTCCCGCAATGCTACTGGGAGAACAGGAACCCACTGAGAGTTTATGAGAAATATCAAGGCAAGTTTCAGTTGAGCTTACCACAGCGTATACGAAACCGTCCTAGGAATTTATAAATCTCTGCTCAAGTAAAACTTATAGAACTGAACTCACGGTGAAAGTCGCCGCACAGACCGTGAAAATGATCACCTTCTGAGATGAACGAAACCGAAGCAGCCATGGAGGTGTTAATATTTTTGGTGATCCTCTCCAACCCTCTGAAATTGAAGACATTCCTCTTCTCAGTCGTCTTTGGAGACTCGGTAGCAGTTCCGTAGTTTTGAATAGATCTTGATGGCGGTGAAAGCCTGATCATGAGGAATGGCGAGAGAGGTGTAAACAAGAATCTGGAAACCGAGGAAGTCGCCATACGATGTCTCACAACGTATCTTTGATCGTCCGAAGTACATCAATTCCCCACTCCGCTACGGATCGGACCACTCACCGGCACTCCACCTTAAGGATAGCGTCTTGTGCGAAGCGCCACAGATCGATCCAAAGGCATGTTATTGGATGGAAGAGGTCTGCAATGTACATCAATGCAGCTCAGCTCGGGGTCGCGAATATTCCGGTCTGAGGCCACAATTGGAAAATCTTTCCTGGATGTTCTAAACTCATCAAGATTTCTTACCATAAGATCTACGACGTCGTCTTCCGAGGTATGTGGCGCCTACTGGAGGCTCAAATCTTCCACGGGCGAGGATCTATGGTTCTGGATGTGTCCCCATCACTGTGAACTTTTCGTGGGGTGTCCCGAGGAAGCGCCCAATTAGAGCAGTTGGCTAGGTTCCCCACCCTAATGGCCGAGTCGAGCCACATTCGCCGAGATAGGTTTTGCTTTTTCCTTCGAGAATGAGCATCTCATTTTAGGAAAGCATGGGATTCTGATATAGCGACGACTGACTGTGAGATAGATTTTCCGTCATTTCGAATTTGAGTTTAGGCAAATAGGAGCATGCTGGAAGTAAAATAAGGAACTTGATAACACAGCCATAGATCCCAGCCAGGAGAGCTGAGCATGACCACGATTACCGCTTTCCACAGGCCCACGACAATATCGATCTTCTACTAGCAGTTCGAATCTTAAAGGCAATGAATACTTTGCGAGGTGGTAGAGTTGAATGGGTTACTCTTGCTCAGTAACCAAGGCCGTCGCGTTGCTTTCTCTCTGTGTCTAACGGTGTTGATGCGAAACAAAGGATATCGTAGCTCAAAGTAACGAGACTAATATGAGTTGAGGGTGGTAGAGCTTTCTAAAACGTCAGCGAAATGATGCTATCTATATCTGCGAAGAAGAAGAAGAAGGAGAAAAAGCAGAGATGCCGATGGAAAGAGAAGAAAACAGTAAAATCCTCCACTAGACTCAAGCTCCTGAAGAAGATTAACACAACCTTGAATCTTAACGCGATGTTGATGAACGCAGATGAGGCGCGGCCGGCAGAAAGACGAAGAGCCTTGTGCTACAACTGGACTAAAAAGCTTCACATCTCATCGATAGTTGTGTCATTTGGAAGCTGCTAAGATGTCGCTGTAGGATAAAGATAGAGCGAGTTTGGCGAAGTGGAGATTCCCGAGAACAACTCAAGAACGTGAGAGAAGTCAGATCGAAGGGGCTATAGTTGAAGGAGATACTCTATTGTTGTTGACATTGAGAGATGTGAACACGAAAGCCCACCACTTGACGGCTCATAGACATTGTTAAGCCGAAGGCAAATTAGGCAACTTCTTCTATTAAATTTTACCGGTGAAGACGGATTCTGTAGTGATAATCATCGAAATCTTCGTTAAAACATTCAAGTGTTTGAACAGTCAAAGATATGGTATATTACAAAACGTACATGGAGAGCAGCTTCAAGGAAACTCAAAGTCCCTAGCCTTCATGTAAAACTCACCAAAGTAGAGGGACTATTAGATAATAGCATGTTCGAGACGTTTGTCAAGGATAAAAATATCTTTTCCCTCAGGAATGATGCGAATGCAGTCTTGGTGGCGGAAAACCAAACAGGTATGAGTTCGCACATGATGATCTCTATGGAACTTCATCGACATTCACAGTCTGGTAAACCACGCAAAGCAAGGATGCCAAATGAATGCGATATCAAATGAGAGGGTTAGAGTTTGGTTCGGAAGGAATCGTCAAGTTCAAGATGTGGGAAAAACTTGACGAGTTGCTGCTTGGCAACAAGCCATTACGTGAATGATAGGTCCGCTCGTCAAAAGGTCACTACTACCACGCTGTCGCTGGGCGATCGCAGAGATCTAAAGATTGCTGCGCCTCGACCAGCTTCTTGTTTCTCGGGTAGGCACGTATTGAACCGTCATTACCGTCGGGACGAGGCATTTATTCTGATGCACTGTTCGTAAACATCTTTTCCGCAAAATTGGCGATATCAAAGTCAGACGGCTTCTGAGCAAGCAACTCTCGACGTCAGGCTCGAGAGTGAAGAACACGGCCTCAACGAAGGAACCCTGGGCAGGGCTCAATCACCATAGCAGTGGAGGACGCGCCCTGTTTTGACACAAGAGTTCTTTACTCGGTGTCAGGTGAGGCAGACTATAACGTGAGGAGACAGGCATCGCCACCACGTAAGCAAGCAAGCTCGGAATAAGTAGGCTTCTAGAAGAGCTGATGGAAGGAATCATGGCTCCAGCGGCACGACCAGTCAGCCGATGGACAAATGTTTTCAAGATCAGCACGGTCCAGCAATTATCCGACTGAAGCGTTTGATGATTGAGGGGGAGCAAATCAGATGCCCTTGAATTGTTTGACCCCGCGGGCAGATGAGTATGGAAATGTTTTGAGGGATTTACTTTTTCCAAGCGAGAAGGCATGCTCGTTTTCGGGAAATAGCCAGCAGACAAACGAAGCCAATGTTGGAGACGGAGGCTGTGGCGAGGAGACTAGTCGTATCGATGATGCAGAGATTCCCTCGATTCCGTAAGGAGGGAACCCGCACCCGGTCCCTAACGCTGCTGGTGAGTGGAGCGCCGATAGCTAAGCTTTCTGGTGGCAAGCCCAAATGGATGCTCAGGCATTTAGCTTGGTAGGCGCAGCAAGTCACACCACAAAGACGAGGTGATTTTGCTTCATGAAGCCTTCCCAGTGGTCTCGCTTGAAGCCCGCGCGCTCTTTGTTCCCCGACGTCGAGCTCCCTCGAGATAAGGAGACTGAGGGCGCGAGGAGAGATATAAAGATTGTCTCAGCGTCACCACTTCGAAACATCAACAGTCTCATCCGTTGCAGCCGTCATTCACACAAGTGTTCCATTGTCTCTCCACAGATCAGATCACGTACGGGTCGGCTTTCTAGGCGTGTTCTTCTCCACTTCGCCCAGAACTTCGCCCTGTTCGCCAAGAAAGATTTCCAGTCAGGTTCGTGGCCCCGTCAAGACTGCTGCGATGCAGGTCTTTCCCCGCACACTTCCTCATTGGCTGGTGAGCTAACTAGCGTAGGCGGAGCTTCAACCCCATCCGCCTCTTCCTCCCACACTTAAAAGACCGTCAAGCTCCCACATATCACTCCACTCTCTACCACATCTTCTATCCAAATAATATTGTTGCGCGTCGCTTCTCTTTCGTCGTCGCACAAATACAAACACCATGGCTTCAAGTACGCACAGCAACAAAGACGACAGCGTTAGCAAGAACGCCGGACCATCTACGAATGGTGTTGGATTTCGGCCAACACATATCCCAGGTTCAAGCAACAACCCGATGGTCAGTGTTCAGCCTCCGAGAAGAGAGGATCTCCAGCCCAGCTATGCGCAGACTCTCGCTGGAGAGAGCGACCAAGGCAACCATGGCTGGTATGGAAGCATGAGTACGTAGTTATGATGTTACGCGCCATCAATCACTCATACTAACCACTCCATGCGCAGTCAACACTTTAGGTTCATGTATCGGTACAATGGGTGCAATTCCCTGCTGTATCATCTGTCCTAACCCCTACAAACCTGTCTCGCAGGGTAATGTTGGCTTGGTCACCAAGTTCGGCCGATTTTATCGTGCTGTTGATCCTGGTCTGGTCAAGATCAACCCTCTCTCCGAACGTCTGATCCAGGTCGATGTCAAGATTCAAATCGTTGGTAGGTCAATCTGCGAAACTCATCGTCAGATCAAGAGCTAATTTTATCTGCAGAGGTGCCAAAGCAAGTCTGCATGACCAAGGACAACGTGACTCTCCATTTGACTTCCGTCATCTACTACCACATTACCTCCCCACACAAGGCCGCCTTCGGTATCTCCAACGTCCGCCAGGCACTTGTCGAGCGCACACAAACCACGCTTCGTCATGTTGTTGGTGCTCGCGTGCTCCAAGACGTCATCGAGCGCCGTGAGGAAGTTGCACAATCCATTGGAGAGATTATTGAGGATGTTGCGTCAGGATGGGGTGTCCAAGTTGAGAGCATGCTCATCAAAGATATCATCTTCTCCAACGAGCTCCAAGACTCCCTCTCCATGGCTGCGCAATCCAAGCGTATCGGAGAGTCCAAGGTCATTGCTGCACGCGCCGAAGTCGAGTCTGCCAAACTCATGCGCCAAGCTGCTGACATTCTATCTTCCGCTCCTGCCATGCAGATCAGATATCTTGAGGCTATGCAAGCCATGGCCAAGAGCGCCAACTCCAAGGTCATCTTCTTACCCGGTGCTAGTCAAATGGGAAGCCAGATGCAAATGGCTGGTGCTTTTGGTGAAGGTTCTGAGCACAATGGTGGTCCAAATTCGCAGTCTAATAATGACTTTGGAGGTCAGGACTCCGGTTTCCAACGGGCAATCAATGCCCATGTCGTCCAGAATATCTAAGGCAGACTGCTGATGATACGGTGTGGATGTAGCTTGGTCTACATAAGTTAGGTTCATCTCACTACCTACCATGCGACAACGACGCCCAAAAATTGTTATTTTAGGTTGTATTTTATATTCTGCCTGTGCTTTTATCATGATTGGTTGGTCAATGATGGTTAATGGGACGGTGATGTGGATTGAGTGGTAATGGGATTTACGGCTTGATACGTTCCTCTTGATCTTGTTCGGTGGTTCACGGCAGGATACCCCAGTCTTTTACGATGCTTGCTAAGTACTACAATGATACCAAATCGTTATGCTATCAATTCTCATCTTCAAAATGCTTTTTACCTGTGAAACTTAAAATTCCAACTTGATGCGATATCGAGCAAAACCTGAACGCCGAGTTTCTAAACAAATTTGATGTCATGTATATGACTTCAAGACATCCCTGCTTGACTGAGTGACCCCCATGTGCATGTAAATTTCTGCGGAAGCTGGCCATCTTAGTGCTGATTACACGACAAGTCCAGCAGGCGGTGCATACCCCACCTGCCTTCTTAAGAACTAGCCATTGATCGAAGCCGCCTCCATGCAATCTTTTTGCTGATGACGTACTACATCTGAGATTCTCACTACTTCTGCCTACCGGATTAGGAAGAAAAGTCTGACGCTTTAAACTTACGTACAATCTTTTAAGTTCGGATTCGTAAAAGATGGGTGAGTGTGCGTGATGTGTGATCTGAACTCCATGAGCGGTCCGAGATGTGGAGCGAGAGAAGAGGCAGTCAAGAGAGCTCACTCATCACATGAGATTCAGTAAGAGTGCTTTTTGAGCTTCAGGGTTGGGTTGACGTATGATATAGTCACTCTACGCTGAGGCTGTTTTGGGAGAGAGCAGTAGTATATGTAGAATTTGTTGGGGAATTAAAATGGTGTTTGACAAAGCCAAGGCAGAGAAAGTAGATGGCACGCCATTCTCGACCACATATCTTAACTGAGAGGTCTTGGGACGAATCGAGGCGGGTTCACGCCACACATTTTACGACGGCATCCTAAGCTGGGCCTTCTCAATGTCAAGAGTATACCAAAGGAAAAGGCAGATGGCCAATCTCGACATCGCATGATGTGGTCTCGCACTTCCACTAGAAAGAGCACCTGACACCGACGACTACCTACCCACCGAATCAACCCTGCTAAGGTAAGCTCTTACCTAACCCCATCGACGTCAATTCCACCCAGCCCATCTCGAAACCGGCTTCTACTTTGGGAGTCCGCAAAACACATCCCAGGCTTCCGGGCCACAGGCGCGTCTTCGGCTGCGGCGTGTCTCTAGCGACTACTCTATCTCAAGCTTGGAACTTGCGTCGTGCTTTTTCTTCTTCATCAGATAATGTCCATCGTGTGCAGTCCGTTGAGGCTTTTCTTTATGTTGTTGAGGGAACGATATTTGATAAGACGATGCAAAAGCTTTCCTCGAGTTGAAGCTTGACTGTCTTGCCCTGGTCGGGTAGTTTCTGAAGGTGAAAGAGGTTCGATAGGGAATTCTTCAGTGATAGTTGTGCCTTTTATGTCCTTTGCTTTGCGGTGTCTGCGTTTTGTTTAAAAGTCAGATGCATATCTTATCACTTCATCATTGCTCAATCACAGTGCTCAAAGTTAATTGCCACTGTGCTTGCTACCACCAATCGTCATCGGTGATAAGTAGAACAAGAACTTCTCATCGATACAATCTAGACCTTCCTTATAGTTATTCTACTCTATATCCCATGGAGATGCCTTATATCGACTCCCTCCGTTTCTACCTTTTCAATAAGCACTCCAGAATCACGACGCTACGGCCGCCGGTAGAGAACTGGTAGAATTCGCTGAGTCGTTTGATTGGTTGTGGTCTATCATTGAGTTATTTGATAAGGGATGACAGAAGAGTGGCAGGTTCAAGAAAGGATAAAGAATATACCTACGAGCTTGTATGGCGATTCGACCTATCATTTATAAGATGAGCTAATACCGGTGCCTGCAGGATCGTCATCTCATTATGGCTATGGGATTTGATGGAACATTGGATGATGTGAGATCTTGGTGGACGATCACCCCAGCTCGCTTGCTGGGGCTGAAGAGGCAATTTTCGGAGACACAAGACGCCATGACTGAATTATTTCTTCTGTTCGGTTGAAATTGCAATTCCTTTTCTGTTTGGTGATGAGTGTTTGAGGTATGATTACTACGCCTGAGCGTGTGATTACTTCAGCTGCATAGTGTGGGCGTGGTGTGGGTGTGTTTTCGGAGTTTGGCTTGGAGGCTGGAACGCTTCAGTGAAACGCCACCACAACGAGCTGCATTAGGAGGAAGTCGGGGAATTTGCCTGCAAATAGAATGTCAGATATGAAGTGGCAACGACTGATTCGCTGACTGCCTCCTTAAACGCATATTTTGGAGTCATTTTTCGTGCAACAGTTATCTTCTCCGGCGCCAAGTGAGCTGGAAGGGATATCGCTTGCTCGTATCCTGCTGCCAAGACCCGCTCTCCTATTCGAATGTAAGAATGAAGCCCAACGGGGTGGAGCCAATTGGTACCCTGTACGGAAAGCCGCGCCACACCTTGAACCGTAGTCGCTCCAATCATGATGCTGGTGGATGAAGGGGCCTTGCAGGAAGGCGTACAGCAGGCTTCCCGCTATGTTGGAGTGAGAGGCCTCCTTGTATAAGTGACTGACTAACTAGCTTTTCCATGTTGGGTTTGGCGACTAAAAATAAAAGTTGACCTGGTGAATATATGATGGCGTCTTTGGAGGCCTTCAGGAGTCCTTACTTTCCACATTGGAGGCGATTTTCAACCCACGTGAGCCTCTCTTGTCAGGGCAGGGAGATTTATACTATCGTTCGCTTCAGGTCTGTCTTGTTATAAAATCACCGGCCCAGAAATTGTTCCAGCTTCAGGAAAGACCATCTTCTTGTTTACACGTCCAGTAAATCCTCGCAAGTTCAACCGCCATACAGTGGAGCAGGCATCATGTTCTCCAACATTATCTTTGTCGTGCTTCTTGCACTGACTGCAATCGTCAATGGTGCAGCTATCCTATCACGTACAGGTGGTGTCGGCGAGGTAACTCTGCCTCAATTCTCACCCCAACAACTTGCCCGCGCCGCCAATCTCTCCATCAAGAGAGACGGTTGGCAATATGGGCCCCCTTTCCTTGGTGGTCCACCATCCCCCAATGGCACCCTTGGTACTGCACGTACTCAAACAGACATTGGAATCTTCCAAGTCGACGCTAGCTATATCGTCAATGCACTCACTATTGATACTCCTGCCGTTATAGAAGCTATTGGTGCTGTAAGTTAGATTCAGATTTCATCAAGGTAATATACTTACAATGAATAGAATGGTGGCTTGAGAAGCATCTCTGACTACGCTACTGTTCTCTACAATGGCGAATGGAAGGATGCGATTCCCACTGGTGAAGAGGCCGGGATCTTGTCCAACTATACTCAAGATCTCCAGTTCTCAATGGAACGTCTCTCCCTGAACCCGTACCCGGTTCACCGTGTGAAGCCGTTCGACTCCTTGCCGTTCACTCTTGATGATCAATCTGCTATCAAGATCTCCACGTTGTCTTTTTCGGCACTTCAGAAACAAGGTCGACTGTTTATTGTCGATCACAGCTACCAATCCAAGTATCCCAAAAACGCCGCCTTTGGGGCTGCTTGTACTGCCTACTTCTTCATTCATCCAAAGTCTGGAGACTTCCTTCCTCTAGCCATTAAGACAAATGTCGGTGCTAATCTGACCTACACCCCACTCGACCAACCAAATGACTGGCTCTTGGCGAAGCTTATGTTCAATGTCAATGACTTCTTCCATGCTGAGGTGTTCCACCTGGCTGCCACCCATTGCGTTGGAGAGATTGTTCACCAGGCTGCAGAGAGAACTTTGAGTGAAGATCATCCCGTCATGGCTTTGATAGATCATCGTAGGTCATCAATTCTCTCTTCGTTGAATTGTTTGGACTGACCCTTTCAACAGTAATGGTTGGAGCCTATGCCACCCGACCTGTTGGCGCCACAACGCTATTCAACCCAGGTGGAGCATTTGATCAAATTTTTTATGTCAACTCAACTGGTGCCTTGGAATATATGGACGAGTAAGTCATTCCTATAGCATCATTTATGACTTTCATCACTATGTACATTCAGATGGCTGACTTCAATCAAGTGTCTACCTCACTGCCGGAGCCTACAGATCCAACTTTCTTGATACAGATTTCACCAATCGTGGCCTCATTGGTTGCAATTGGGGACCAGATTTGAAGAGCTTCCCATTTTATGAAGATGCCAAGGCCCTCGTGAGCACTATCCACACCTTGTGAGTCCACTTCTGCTTCCAACTCAACAAGCTCTCTAACTTCATTCAGCATGACAGACTTCGTCCATTCTTACTACGCTAATGCTGCTGTCATGTATGAAGACTATGAGCTTCAGTCATTCTTCCACGAGGCAAAGACCGCCGGAGTTATCGACTTCACCTGTAGCGACACCATCCAGTTCTTCCCTTGCATTGACACTCACTTGCTTATCCAAACTCTTACTCACTTCGGCTACCTCAACGTCATCCATCAAGCCCTCAACACCGGCGCTCTCGTCACAGCCCTCGGCACGCTTCCCTTCCACCCCGCAGCTCTGTACGCACCCATCCCAACCACCAAGAACGTCACAGATCTCCTTCCCTTCTTACCACCTGTCCCCAAGGCACTCTACCAGATCAATCTTACGGGCGATTTCAATCGTCCTCAGTACCCTGCCCAGAACCGCACTCTGGTGTATGCTTTCGCGGATCCAGCTTTCCTTGCGCGATTCAATCCCAAGGTCAATACTGCGGCTGCGACGTTCAAGGCGGAGATGTTAAGTCTGAGTCAGCAAATTCAGAGTAGAGGCTTTGATGCGAATGGTTTGTCGCAGGGAATGCCCTTTGTTTATAAATGCCGTAAGCCTCCTCCCTCTTCGCATTCCCCGCTTCCTATGAAGATTCTTGGTACTAAATTTCTTACAGTTGACCCTGGCAACATCCCGTATTTCTTTGCTATCTAAGTATAGCGTGCATATTATTCTTGTCTAGCATCACGACTTGATGGAACATGTAAAGAGCTCATTGATCGGAGTTGTGGCGCTGCATTGATACTAGCGTCTAATGTGATGCACTAATAAAATTCTGCTTCCAAGTAGATAGAGCTGGTTGCTATAAGTAAATAGTAATGCAGAATTGTAATCGATGCTGTGAAACCAGAAGTTCTTCATTGCTGTGATGTGAAAGACGAGATTGCTCTTGCGCAAGCATCGAAATTGGTGTTTCTTGGCTCGTTGTCTTTTCCGTATTTGGATCAAGACCAAAGACATGGAAGTAGAAGATAGTTCAAGCATGATACTTCTAAAGTGGTAGACACATATATGAATTAGACGAGGAAGTGGAGATGTAATTGTACCAGAGGAGGCATGAGGTGAGGAAGTCTAGCATACTAAGAAAACGAGAGAACTCAAGAATGGGAGGAGAATATGAGAGAGTTTTGATTTTGTTAATACAGACAATATCTTTAGTTATAAGAACTAGCTCGATCATATCAGCAGTGAGGCACGACTGACGACATATACACATTACTCAATCCATTCGGCGTAGACACTGCTTGACAGATGCTATGCATAATGTCGTGATATATCCCTTAATCATCCCCGAGCCAAAACCAAGCACCCAACATAGCCTTAGCCAAGAGCAGCAAGCTAGCTGTAACCCCCAACTCCCAGCAGATACCTTTCCATCGTTTCGTTCATGATCATGATGCAAACACTCTGACGTTCAAATCTACACTCCCTGTTGCAATGACACACCTTATGCTCACGTTCCCGTTTGGATCGGCATCTTTCTTTTTTACCCCATTCGTAGGTGTCTCGCCGTTGGTGTTGCCATTCACAGTAGCCACATCTTTCACCACGACTGGCGCCCATCGTATACAACTCACAAAATGGCCGTGAGCATCATCAAGTGTCTTGACTAGTTTCCCTTCTTGCGATAAATCCCAGCAGCGCAATGTCTTATCATCTGATACGCTCAGGAGGTATTTTCCTCCAGGATGGAACACTAAGCCTCGCACCCAGTTGTCATGCCCTACTAAAGTTTTGATTAATGTCCCTCTCGAATCCCAAATGCGTATAGTCTTGTCCCTTGATCCTGTGGCGGCAAATTCAGCAGAGCTGCTAGTCGAGGGAGGCTTCTTCAATCCAGCCATGGTAGCTAAGTGAGTGTAGCTAGATGGCGGAGCAAAGACGCAACATTCTATGACGTGCTCGTGACCTAGCAAGGTAGCTTTAGGTTCACCTGATGAGGCATCCCATAGTCGCGCGGTGTTATCGTTTCCAGCCGAGAGCAGAAAACGTCCGTCAAATGAAGGAGAGACGTCTCGTACCCAGTCCGCATGACCCCGAATCGTTTTGACGCAGTATCCTGTTGATACATCCCATACTCGTAGCGTTTTATCTCGACTGGCAGACACCAGCAGATTTCCAGAAGCAGGTGAACCCGCGGCACCACTAGGTATGAATCGTACTGCTGAGACTGAATGATCATGTCCTGGAAGGGTTCGAATATTCTTGTACTCGTCACTGGGATCCCATAATTTGATGGTGAGGTCACTTGAGCATGATGCCAATAATGTACCGCCTCTTGGACCCCCAAAATCCACATCTAATATTGCCTTTGTGTGTCCTTTTACAGTTCTTTCTAGCTCTCCCAACTCCCAATCCCATATCTTAATTGTATAATCTTCTGAGCCTGATGCCAATGATGAGAATACTGGATGGAATGCTACGCAAGTAATCGGATCTCGATGCGATTGTAGTGTATGTCTGGCTGGTGACCTTGGAAGCCAAGTCGTAGGGTCTTGGTTTCTTCGGGAGAGGGATGTAGGAGTCGCCGAGTCGAGTTCTGATTGAAGAGTGGCATTTCTCGATTCAAGGTCCATTATCTGATTGCAAACCTGTCAACAAAAGGCATAGACCGAAAAATATTGTCTCACCTTCTTCTGTAATCGCACAACGCTTGTCCATTTCTTCTCCAGCAACCCCTCATATTTCTTGCTTGTTGCCGCATCAAAGCCATCTCCAATGTGAAGTTCTTCTCGTAAGGCCGCGGTACTGGAAGTTAGGTTTTGTGATGTGAGGTACGCAATTATCGACTTGTGTCTATACCTGAATCAGCAGTTGTCTGAGGATATGTGCAAAGAATGCTGACAGCTCTTCGGCCTGGCGCGACGTCAAGATCTGGCTCATAGCGACTGTAATGCTCAATACATGAGCCTCGAGGACTATTAGTGATCTTGTGCTCCAGGAAATGCGCCTGGCCGCGGTCGTGGAAGTTTGACTTGTCTGTTTACCTCTCGTTGAAATGGAGTGGGACAGGTCAAGACACCGCCTTTGTGAGGTTTGCGATCGGAGACGAATCTGCTCTTTGGGAAGCGACGGATAGAGGGTTGAATCTTGGGTCTGAAACGGATAGGATTGTATCTTGGGGTGGCCTTGGATCAAAAAAGTGCATTGTTGTTGGAGTTATTTATTTTGTTTGAGCTGATGCGTCTAAATAATAGACAAGCAAAACCCCTGAAAGTTCCCTCCCACTTCGCGTACGGATGACGCACGTTCCACCCTGCAGGAGAGGAAAGGAAATCACCGTGGCGATGGGCACAACTCAATTCTTAGGCGCTGTTTGCCGACTATCAACAACACATCAGCCAAAGATTACAAAACTCCCAACCGACTGCCATCTCGCGATTCAACAGAGCCTGCGCCTGTATCGCAATCCCTTGGTAGTGATACATCTGGCGCTTTTTATAAACAGGACCCCTTGGCGCCAAAGCGACTACGCGACCAATAATCCGCTGTTCTCTCGATTGCCAGATTAAACTTCAAACTTTGCGCCGGTCAGTACGCTACCAGACTCCATGGCTCCTTCCTCTTGGAAATGGCTGAACTCTACTCTTTTCACCTCTCTGCTGTCTCCATGATCTTGCTCGACCTGGACCATGGAGAAGCAACGTCTGCAACCGATTCAAAAGCTAATCAAGCGCGTGATAGGACCTCGACAACCATCTCACACTTCCTCAAATACAGTAGCTTCCACTATGGCGGAACAAGAAGAAGACTTCAGCTCTCTTCCTTTATCGGACAGATTTGTACATAAAGTGGGTGGCAGGGTCCCTTACATATCACCTTGAGCCCACCTGATTGATATCTTTTAGGTATGGAAAGTTCGCAAAGCAGCGTACGAAGACGCAGCGAAACGATTCGAAGTTACACCTGACGAGTATGACCCTGCGTTCCGACCATTTTTACAAGATCCGAGCCTTTGGAAGGGAGCGGTAGCAGACTCGAACGTTGCAGCGCAACAAGAGGGTATTGCGGCATTATGTGCTTTCCTGAAATTTGGAGGGCGAGAAGGCTGCACAAGGTATGGACAGAATCATACAAACGGCATCGATGGTCCTAACATATTCTAGGACGAGAAGTCATGCAGTCCCATCGCTAGTAGAGAAAGGCCTCGCTTCGACAAGAGCAGCAACCAAAGCATCTGCGTTGGAAGCAATTATGTTATTCATCGAGTTAGATACCGGTGCCCCAGTTGTTGAGGATCTCCTACCAGGCCTCGCAAATAAACAGCCAAAAGTCATAGCAGCCACTTTAGCAGCTCTAACCTCGATTTATCACGGTTATGGATGCAAAACAGTTGATCCTAAACCCGCACTCAAGGCACTTCCAAAAGCCTTTGGTCACGCAGATAAAAATGTTAGGGCGGAGGCGACAAAACTGGTGGTGGAGTTTTACAGGTGGTTAAGAGAGGCAATGAAGCCAATGTTTTGGGGAGATTTAAAACCAACTCAACAAACCGAGATGGAGGCTCAATTTGAAAAGATGAAGTCGGAGCCAGCTCCGAAACAAGAACGATTTCTACGATCACAGCAGGCTGCCATGGCTCGCGCTCCACCTCCAGGCGCAGCCGAAGTCGAAGAGGAGGAAGAAGTTGAAGCGAATGTAGGAGAGGCTGACGCATTTGATCAGCTGGAACCACAAGACGTTTTATCAAAAGTGCCAGCAGATTTCCAAGAACAACTGGCCTCTTCAAAGTGGAAAGAGCGAAAGGATGCCCTGGATGCAGTCTACGCTGTCCTGATTGTGCCCAGGCTCAAGGACGGAGATTATGGAGAGCTCGTTCGTGGATTCGCAAAGTGTATGAAAGATGCGAATATTATGGTGGTCACACAAGCAGCCCAGTGCATCGAAGTTCTGGCGAAGGGTTTGAGAAAGCCGTTCGGGAAGTATCGTTCTGTTGTTTCTGGTCCAATCATGGAAAGAATGAAGGAAAAGAAAGTATCAGTAGCCGATGCTCTTGCGGCAGCGCTCGATCAAGTTTTCCTAGTAACAAGTCTTACGGAGATGTTGGAAGAAACACTGGAAAATCTGAAACACAAAAATCCTCAGATAAAGGAAGGGGTAATGAAATTCCTCATCCGAAGTCTAAGAACTACTCGAGATCCTCCAACGAAACCTGAGGTTGCTTCAATAGTTGAAGCAGCAAAGAAATTAATCACCGAGTCCACCGAAATCTTGCGATCAGGTGGAGCAGAAATTCTGGGCACGCTTATGAAGATTATGGGAGAGCGAGCAATGGGCCCACACCTCGAAGGTCTGGATGATATCAGAAAGACGAAGATCAAGGAATACTACGATGTTGCAGAAGTGAAGGCGAAAGATAAACCAAAGCCACCTCCACCGGCCGCTGTTCCCCGTGGTCCTCCAGCTGCTGCCCCACGTAAGGTTATGGCTAAGAAGCCTGCGGCAACGAAGAAAGCCGCCCCTGCTCCAAGTCCATACGCCCAAGAGCCATTAGCACCACAACCCACTGCACGAAGCGCTCCTGGCTCAAAACTCGGCCCTCCAAAAGCGTCAGGTCTTGCTACTCCGGGTGGAATGAAAGCACCAATAAAGCGAACATTGCCTGGACCTGGTGGAGCTGCATCACCAAGACGGCCTCTTTCACAGCCTCCTCCACCTGAGGAAGAGGTTGCACCAGCACCCCGGATTGGTCTCGGTCGTGGTTTGGCTGGTCGTTCGCTGGCTGCTAAAGCACCTGCACTTAGTGCTGTGCCAGCCACTCCAGTATCGCCCCCACCAAATTCTGGTCTTACTGCCCTTGAGCGAGCAGAATTAGAAGAATTGCGCCTGGATAAGGACCGTCTCCTCCGACAATCTGATGACCTTCGCCAGGAACGATCTCGTTTAAATTCCGAGGTTCAAGAATTGAAAAATCAAAATGCCCAACTCATCGAAGACCATACGCGAGATGTCCTCTCCATCAAGGCGAAAGAAACACAGTTAGTCCGTGCAAGGTCTGATTGCGAAGCTGCTGAAGCCATGTGTGGTCAACTAAGGAGGGAGATGGAGCGACTGAAGCGTGCTCTCACCAGCGCCGAACGAGTCAACAGTCCTCCAACTATCAGCCCTGGTCGAGACGGCACGAGTGATGATGGTATTTATCGTGATACCGGAATGTACGGACAACAAGACAATACCCGAACCGGCTACAACCGAGCCCGTATGTCGTACACCTCAACCCTGAGTGAAGAGAAGGAGAATACTGGTGATGTGGCAGGTGGCCAATTCCGCAGCAAGCTGGGTGTCGATCTCACACATCCTGGCAATCGGAATGGGAGACACAGTCCTGCTACTGGGAGTGGTAGAAGCAGCCCTGCACCTCCCCCATACCAAAGCTCGAGAAGAGATATGAATGGCGACAGCGGCAGTGTGAAGACTGAGGGTGTAGAGAGTTGGAAGCGAGCGGCAGAGGTGACGAGTGCGCTCAAAGCGAAGATTGAATTAATGAAGGTAAGAATGGGTCATTTGACTTGAACTGCTTATGCTAATTGGCTGAACAGGCTCGTCAGGGTATCTCTCGGCCTTGATTGGTGATGATAGGCTGGTCTGAATTCTGGGTATTGTCGCATTCCTGGCGAAGGTGCATTTGCACGGTGTTTGTTTATTTCCGTTTTCTTCTTTACGAGACGCAATCTCACTGCTCGGCGAAATGGTGGGAGGGATGATGGCACGAATTAGAAGTGCCTTTAAGTATGATGTACGAATGTTTACGTCTCAATACTGTCTATTGGGCGTACGAAGAGTAGTTACAGTAATGCATGATCTTTAATTTCGCACTCGTCTCGTCTTTTTTTTTCTGAGCTTACTGGCAACTTTAACCACCAAGTGGCTAGTCTTTGTGGTAGCACGAAGCAAATTAATATTGATTGAAGCTCAATAATGCGTAGGCTGTTGGGCATCTACTTTTACCATATTGTAGTGAGGGATTTCTATTTCCTAATTAAAGGTTGCAATAATATTCTGAGCCACACCAAAATGCCGTCCGAGATGATGTCTGAATTCTAACCAGCAGCACAGGAGGAGATGGCAGAGGTTTCTTAGTAGAATCATTATATTGAAGTTTTGCCTTTACAAAGACGGAAAGTCATCTTCCAGATTTGACGGTGGAGCGAATGTCTTTAATCAATTTACAATTTCTATCCACTGCTATTCTTTTTTGAAACAAATAAAAATACATTCGAAGAAGATCTAACGGATCCCAAAGTAGATGGGATGTGATATATCATGACACCGAGGAGGTCCCAACGGCATCCTGTGCCGGTAGAAAACCTGAACGAGGTGCGGTTGCTGGGTTGTTGAGGCCGTTTTTGATGTTCTGTTGAGGTACAACAACTCGATGGCGGAGAGGGATCCCGTCGCTGAGATCACTCATCATGACCCGATGATGGAGACCCCAAGTGAGCTGAGATCAACCCCTGCCATCTCCATCCTGCATCCTGCTTCATCTCCAGATTAAACTTTACGGATTCCGTGACCCTCCTCTGCATCTCCACGGACAGGAAGCGGCGGTCAGCAGATACGCTCTCGTTTTGGGTGAACGGATCTCGGAACAAGGTTTTTCTTCCAAGATAGAACGATGATGATGCCCGTGGGGTGAGTGATCAAAAAAGATGGCAGAGGGACTTGGGTCTCCCGCCCAATGAACGGGTGCCCACCTCCACCTCCACCTGCACCTGCACCTCCACCTCCACCTCCTCTCTACGGAAAAATGTAGGGGGGTTGCAATGACGTGAAACGGCTATCCAGCAGGACCAGCGAGTGGTGAGGAGATTTGTCGGATAAGGTTTGCGTGGTCCTAGTAGAGTAGACAGGTGATGGTGCAGGCGGAGGCGGCTCCGGGATCCATCAACCCGGGGGAGTCGCGAGAAAGCCACAGCGTGGCGTGGCGTGGCGTGGCGTGGCGCGGCCTGAGGCTGAGGCGGTGCCACGGTCCGTGACCGTTGCCCTCAAGCGGTAGGTATTTGTTGTGCTGCTGCTCGACCGGTGTCTCGAGAGAGATCAGACGCGCAAAAGAAGACTCAAAGACAGGTGAAGCGCCAACATGCCTGAATAGGCACGACTCGGCCGGAGCCAGCGACGCCGGGATGGGGCACTACCGAGGAGAAACGGTCAGGCACGCTGGGGCGGATTTACCGCTCATGGCGACCTTGGTTTTTCTTCATCTGCTCTGATACCGCCAATTGCGCCTCGTGGCGTCACGCGCAACCAGACGCGGCAAGAGCGCCCTGGGCCACCACCCCTCTGCCTACCTCCTATGCCTAGCTCGCATCTTTTGTCCGTACCGTACCGCACCGCACCGCACCGTCAGCATGATGCCTGATCGCTGCGCCGGAGCAAGCTCCTGCAAATCCTCGGTAGGGCTGGATCTCACCGCAGAACCAGAAGGCAAGGCAAGGCAGGAGCAGGAGCAGGAGCAGCAGCAGCAGCAGCAGCAGCAGCAGCAGCAGCAACAGCAACAGCAACAGCAACAGCAACAACAACAGCAACAGCAGCAGCAACAGCGGCAGCGGCAGCAGCAGCAGCAGCGCTGGATGACACGGTGAGCAATTGACGATCCGGGGACCGGGGGAGCCGTCCGCATCGTCGTCTGCGCACGCATGAGGGCCCCCGTCTGGAAAAAGCATTCCAGGCGCTGGAATTTTCCATGGGGAGGCCTGGCGGGGCGCGCCCATTCGCTGGGAGGGAGGGTGGGATCTTGTGGCTTTTTCCAACAAAAGCATGGATCGACAATGGTGCTGCTGAACGAGGAACTACCGCCGACGCCGCATCACGCCTTGGAACGCGACGACACAGCGCGGGCCCAGATAAGAAAGGGGACTATGGATGTCGTCAGAGTCAGATATCACGGTGGAGACGCGAGTGACGATGGGAGAGGGGTCACTTCACAGGACGGCGTGCGGATGGACATGTTGGCAGAGAGCATGGTGCTATTGCAGGATTGAATTCCATGTCCCCTCACCCCTAGTCTCGAAGGCTTCTGGAAGTGTTTTGTTTGGTGCGGGCTGAAACAACCGCGCTGCATGTTTGTAGTCTTCGGGCACATGTTGAAGTCAAAGCTAGCAACCGGAAATAGAAATGTGATTCACACGGGACCTCTGCTAGGTTACAACCTTTCTCAGATGGAGAGACAGAGAGGGAGAGAGAGAGAGAGGGAGAGGGAGAGGGAGAGAGGGAGAGAGAGACATGCCGTGAGCTTGCGAGCTCTCTAGCCACGTCCCTCCTAGCGGCATCCCATGTTGGGGGAGAGGCCAACACCATGGACCTGCAATTCGCAATCCTCACGTATCTCGGCCGCCCCAAAAAGAAACGTGGATAACAGAATCCAGCATCCCGAGTCTCGGTAATTGACCTTGCTGTGTAACGTCACCCCCAATCATGGAAAGCCACTGGAGTCTTCCCCCCGCCAAGTTATTGGGTCCCGGAGCGAGCATCCCACCCCCGTGGAAACGTGGAAGGGCATGTCTTGCCGCCGTCCATCGCAGCGACGGCCGACCATTGCATCTTGAATCTGGCATCCTGCTTCGCCGTGGCGTCTGGAGTGGGCCTCAGCAGCACCCGATCCCCATCATTGCAAAGGCTTCGCAAACCTGGTTCTCGGGAATCCCGCCGCTGGAGCCCATCTTGGCCCCGATCTGGTGCAGGCTCGGGCTTGCAGTCGGAAATGCACAAGGGCGCCGGTTGCCGTATGGGCCAGAGCCGTGTGCTAGCGCTCCTGCAACTCTTGCTGCTGCTGCTGCTGCTGCCGCCGTCTAATGGGGGTGCGTTGGACGGCGGCCATCGCGCAGCCTGCGCCAACAGCCATGCGGTGCTGCACTGCCTGTGTGCTCGAGTCACGCTTTTTGCTTTGGGGCTGCTAAAGCGAGGTCGCCGATTGTGCCGCCCGCGTTTTGCGCCCTGGTCGATGCAATACTGTATTGCCACACAGATCTGTGTGATAGGATGCGTAGCGCGCGAGATCTCTGGGATGGGAGAAACAGGACAGATGCAGATAATGGCACATTGGATTGTTGCGAGAGTATGATACGTACAACTGGACCAGCCCACATCCCAAGCCAGCCAACCAACCAACCAACCAACCAACCAACCTTTACCAGATCTCTCTCCCGCCTCAATGAAGAACCCACTCGCTACTGTACTCCACCCTTCATGCATGCATTGATTGGAATGGGATGCTCTCTTGATTGGAAAATGGCCCCTAACACCCAGACTGGACTCCCATTCCATAAGGAGCATGTCGTGACGCCGCCATCCCGAAAGCTTTGTGCACCCAACACCGAAAAGTGGCCGATTATCTCCCAGAAATTGATGGATTTCTCCGATGCTCTAAATTGTTTGTGACGCCCTGCCTGATTATGTCTGTATCCGAGAATTCGTGCTGTTCTTCTGTCGGGTGAGCCAGCTGGGGGCTGCCGCTGGGGCTCGACAATCGCCTAATACGAGGAGAGAGAGAGTTAGAAAGGGTGCCGTAGGGATTAGAGGAGAGGAATCGAGAGGACTAACCGCATCGCTCATCTAACCTATGATCGGGTGCGTTAGCTCGCGTCATCGTGGGCAGCTACCAGGTGTACATGTAGAGACAACGCACCTGAATTCAATAGCTACCACTGACGGCGGACATCGTCTATGTGTTGTCTCGTAATTGGTACACCAGGCTCGAACCGTATAACGAACGTGGCCGCAGCGGAACTCGACTTGCGTGTAGTCGCACATGTTGGGCGGTGCTGGAGAGCAGAAGGACGATGGTGAACGACAGATGAAGGTTGGGAGCTGGCGTGCTGGTGATGGAGACTCGAGCAGGAGGGCTAGGCGATTGTTTTGATCCTCTGCCCGCGAGAAACGAAACCAAACCAAACCGAACGTCGGCGGTGATGGCGGCGCGCTGGGGCAGCAGTGAGAGGGAGGATGAAGGTCTGGATAAGAGAGCTCCGGGGCACAAGGGAGGCAATTGAAGTCTCTCGCACTGGGTCGAGGGAGAGAGAATAAGATTTTAGAGAGATGATGAAGCGGGGCCTAGAAGGAGAAGGGATTTGCATGCATATGTATGAGTGTAGGATGGCTGCAGGACGAGGGTTCGTGGGAGCAGAGGACGTGGGCAGATAGTACATATGTACATTACAAGCGCAAGCCATGTACCCCTCGATCTAGGGTTGCACCCGCTTACTTCGGTCATCGGGTAGGAGGTAAAGGAAGGGGGACCAGGTTATTTCTCCTGTAGGTAAGTCGTAGGAGAGGTAAGTAAATAATGGTGGTGCTGGTTGGGTACTGGGTGCTGGGTGCTGGGTGCTGGGTACTAGGTACTAGGTACTATGGTGCTGTGCGTGCTATGATGGAAGAAACCCTGCCCTGCCCTGCCCTGTCCTGCCGACCACAATTCCCCTGGGGGGATTGAGCCGAACCAGCACTAGCACCAGCACCAGCACCAGCACCAGCACCAGCACCAGCACCAGCACCAGCACCAGCACTAGCAGCAGCACCATCACCACCACAACCCTCTCCCTCTCCCTCTCCCTCTACCATGCCCATGCCCATGTCTAGGTCTCACTGCGGGATTGTATTGCTGTGCTCTGCACCAGAAGCATCAAGGACAAGGACCAGGGCACCCACGACACTTGCTCTCTTCCTCTCCTCCTCTTCTCCTCCTCCTCCTCCTCACCACCACCACTGGCTATCCCCAAAGAAGGCTTGCCGTGTCGCACGTGGAAGCCAATATCAACCAGGTCGGGAGTATTCAAACAAATCGACGTCCACTCCCACCTCAGGGATCGTGCTCTCAAGATGATGGCGCACCCAACCAGGCTCCTCCAACGCCTCAGATATACATCGCTGCATTCTTATTATGATGGCCCCCCTCGAATGAGAGAGGAGGAGCGCCCCAGAACCAGCGGAAAATGCTGCCTTAGTCTTTTATTGCCAGATGCGGAATTCCTACTGGGTGCGCGCACACGGGACGAACCTATTGTAGAAGACTGGCTGGCACTACGACTCAGGAAAGACTAATTGGATGTCCAGTGTAATCAGAAAGACGCTTCTCGCACGAGGCCCGCCGGAGCCGTCAGCTCAGCTCAGTCCAGCGGCGGGCGGCGGAATACCTTCTTCAGTCATCGCGCTGAGCTACTCCTCCTGCGGCCTGGTGGTTCATCGGCGGCGTTAAAGCTAAGCAAAACCAACAGCAGTAGTAAAATCCCGACGCGCGCAAATCAATCTCCCGAGACAAGGCAAATCAGCAGTGGGCAGCCCTTCCGGCACTCGAATGTCCCATGGTAAGACTCTGGCTACTTCATGGGTTCGCAGGACGAGAGGGGGAGAGAGAGAGCAAGACGACACCAGCACCACCAGCACCACCACCACCACCTCCACCTCCACCTCCACCATATCACCAACCAGACTGGCGATACAAAGTCCAGGGTCTGTCTTGAACGGCCATGTGGAACCATATCCCAGATTGCGAATATGAAGCCGGCGTGAGACTTGGGTGCCTGGGATGCCGTGCTGGGCTGTCAGCATAAGGGTAGCAAATGGCTCGCTCCGTAATGTCGCAAGCGTCTGAATTGGAACGACGGAGCGTGCGACAAGTACCGGCTTCCGGAATGTTCTCTTGACCATGGTCGGTCCGCCGCCGCTCCCCGTGAAAAGCCCGAGGGTCGTTGCCGAGCAGCGAACATGATGGTCGTGGACTGTTATTATGGCTCGTGTTACAATAGTGTTCGGGATGCTGCTGAGTGACATTGGGACGCTGGCTGGCCGCATGAGCACCCACCACTGCACAATCAGACGACCCGGCATCACTCCATCTAGGGCTGCTTCGGAAGGTCGAGCAGCAGCGGGGTGGTGTTGACCTCATCAAGGCATTCCGTGCTCCCACCCGATGATTGGGCCACGCTCGAGCGAGATTAATTGAAGGGTACAGTGCGACCCGAAGGGGACATGGGACATGGGATTTGGCAAATGCACTGATGATGATGATGATGATGATGATGATGATGATGATTCCATGTTGCCGACCGAGAGCAATCGGAGCAGCTTGACCGGTTTTTTTTTTGGCCTGGACGTCGTGGGTGCACCTGAACCAGGGCGTGCCGAACGCGTTTGGGCATCAGTATATCAATCTCCTGTTTGGGGGGGGAGAGAGGGAACCCGATTCCTGCCCGTCTGATTGGCACCGCCCACCCAGATTGCGGGTGGGCCATCTCGTCCAAACATCCAAACATTATTTGGTAATTAATACACTTCTTGGGGTCCTACTGGTTGGTCCCTGCATCAGGATTATGGAGGCGGCGGAGGCTGGCTGGCTGGGCTGGCTGGGCTGGCTGGGCTGGCTGGGCTGGCTGGCTGTCTCTCTGTCTCTCTGTCTGTCTGTCTGTCTGTCTGTCTGTCTGTCTGTCTGTCTGTCTGTCTGTCTGAACAAGTGGGTTCGCGCAGCATCACGAATCCCCGCGGCATAAAGTCTATCTCGCGAAGTCTACAAGGTAGGTGGGAGGAGAGGAGAGCTACTGTGAATCTCTCTTCATGGTCTATGTAGCTGCCACGGTTGGCGCCATCTCCGTGCTCAAGCCTCTTCCCTTTTGTTTTCTTCAGCAAAAGCGCCACCCCCACCACGTCTGCCCACTCACACCCAGCGTGCACGTGGGAATCGCACTTACCGTCTTCTGGTGCGGCGGGCGAAGCGAGGGGCAGGGATGCCTTATGCCCGACCCTCCGAGCTGGGAACCGCGGCCACGGATTTGGAAGCATTGTTCCATTTAGAGTCGCCAATTGTGGGCCGGCACAAGATGGTGGGCGCACGAGAAGACTTCGACGGCTGGCCGCCAGAAGGGTGTTGAGATGAGCCAGACGCCTCCTTCCACCCCTCCACGTTGGGTTGGAAGGTTCTTTGGAAGCTGAGCTGCGCTACCCTTCCGATTCGTTCGCTCCCCCCAGAACGAGGTGTGCCATGTCAGTGGCTTGAAACCTCCTCAACATCTGGCAGATGGGCAAGGTCCGAGTTTCGCAGAGACGAGCACTACTCCGTACACGTCCTCTGGACACTTCTCCTGGCTGTGAGGTGACCTGACGCCACGCGTCTGTCGTGGTGGACCTGGATCGGGGCATCTAGAGGAAACAAGAGCACTACGGTATGAAACGCGCTTGGTGAGTGGGAGAAGGCGAGGGAGAAGGCGAGGGAGAAGGCAAGGGAGAAGGCGAGGCTGAATGCCGCGGCCTGACCAGCAACACTTGCTCCGGCGATGATCGAATCCGGCAACCTAGGGCGGTAGGTCTCGATGCTCGGCGTGCTGACCCTGCGGTGCCAGAGGCATTTCCACGTCCCACATGACTACGGTACTAGCGGTGGGGGTTGATCTGACGAGGAGCCTCCTCCAGGTCCTTTGTGGGGAGCCATGATATACGTGACGCATTGGTACGTTGCTCGGCGGCGGGCGCCTCGAAAGCGGATGCCGCGCCGGCGACGACAGGAACCAGAGCGGAGGGGGCCCCACGATCAAACACGTTGCCGATCATTTGACGACAGTGCGCATCCCCCGGGTGTCCGTTCAATGCACCAAATCCTTCTGGAATGGGCAGCGCGGGTGATCCGGCGTGGGTTTTTAGCCGGCCACGGCGTGGTGTGGATGCGTGGCTCCCATCTCGATCCTTTCTTGAAAAGAGGCGCGCCGTGGAGTGGTCTGGCCTCGCACGAGGAGAGCAGGACTTGGAGATGCCTCCATGGCCGAGGGGATTGCTCTTCCCTTGGTTTCTGCTCGTCAGGTGCACGGGAGCGTGGAGCGCGGAGGTGGGATATGACGCTGACCATCTCTCTCTCTCTCTCTCTCCCTCTCTCTCGTATCCACCACAGTCTCTGAACCTTCCTCCTTGTCCTGGCAGCGGTGACAGCGCTGACAGCGCCGATTATGCTACCTGTGCGAGGCCTGCAACACCCAGGCCGAGAGTTCGATATCTAGTGGACGAGCAGGCCGGATCATGTACTTGTGGTCAGAGTCCTCATCACGGCTTGCTGCCGCGGTGGTCGACAACCCCAGACTGGAAATCGATGCGGCGGCGGCGGCGGCGGCGGCTGATGGTGTCCGACCTCCCCCTCTCCAAGGCATCAATGTCAGAGTTCGGGCATGCGAGACGAAGCAGGCACCAACTGCCGAGCAAATGGCCGAGGGAAGTCGTCTTCCTGGGTGCGATCGAGATCCCGAGCCATCAGCTCTGTCGACGGCGCCGATGCGCTTCTTGCTCGACCCGGATGCGTTTCCAACATTGGAATGGTAGCTTCGGTAGGCGCTCTATTTGGGAAGGCAGAGGACTTTTGCTCGGTTGGCATGATCCCACGGCCCTCCCGTTCACCTCCTCACCCCGCCCACAGCGTGATGTCGCGACGGCATCGCGAACCACTCCGGTGGAGGGTTCGGATCTCGATGGCAAGGGGGAGTTGAGTCATGACCCCGAAGAAAGCCTGGATCCGCGCGAACCGATCAGGACGCATTCCGAGTCGAGGTCGGGAGACTGCGGTGGGTGTCAGCAGCTCGGTCGTCTGCCCCAGGTTCACGACGACGACGACGACGACGTCCCCACATGCAGCCCACGATGCGACCAACGAAGAGGCTCAACCAAGGCCGATTCGCAAGCGCAGGCACGCAGCGGAGATGCAAGATGCAGCGCTGAGCAATGGCAGTGGCAATGGGCTGCCGTCTGCTTCTCCGCGCGCGGTGCCGCTGGAGAGAGAGAGAGAGAGCCCCAAAACAACCCAGCTGCCCCGAGGCGCACACACACGCACACACACGCACGCACACGCACACGCACACGCACACACACACACACACATGCAATCGGAGGACGAGACGTCGAGGCATCCCGAGCGTGCCGATACGGCATCCCGGATCCGGCATAGCGGGTGTGATACCGAGTCTCTGGGACCGTCGCACCGCGTCCTGCAAGTCGAGGTTAAATGGACGTCTCTGTATGGGCAGGATACGAGGGACGTTGAAATGGCGCCCCTTTGCTTGTCTGATTTGACCTGAGCTGTCTTGCCGAAACGTTACACAGTCGCGTTGCACAACACGAGATGCAGCCTTGGGGCCGGGACAGCGGAAATGCGGAGGTGTGCATCTGGACCAGGGGCCACGGCGGAAAGGGAGGGGAGAAGATGTCGACATTGCACGCACAATATGTTTTGATTTGCTATCTACCCAACGACACTAGAGCTCTAACTAGCCGTAATTACAGAAAACCTCATGTTGCGAGTGACGCCCGCTATGCACCACCCCTAATCTTCTTCCTCTTTGGCGCGGGAGTCCCATTGCCAGCCATTCCAAGTGTCAGTTTCCTCGTACCAACTTTTACTCTACTCTTCTTCTCCTCACTCGTTGCTTCCTTCTCCTTCTCAGGCTCTTCAACTACGACCTTCTTCCCTTCCGCGGCTTGGAATTGCGCCAATACCTCTGCCCAGACAACACTCTTCCCCTTCTTCCCCTGCTTCTTTGCTTTCTCGTCGAACAGATCTTTCAATGCACGTTGACGAGCAGCAGGATCCTCTTTCTCATCTCCCTTCTTCTTCAGAAGTTCTTGAGGGTGGACAGCTCCGCCTTTGTTCTTCCGTGTATTGACACGAGTCAATGCGGCGAGCTCTTTCTCCTCGCTTCGTCTCAGCGTGATTGTGTTATCCCCATCTTGGCCCAATCTTCGAACAGGTATGAAGCTGGGTGCGACAAGTGGAGCTGCTTTAACAGGGAGTCTTGTGCGTCCGCTGCGTCTGATCGACTTTGGCTCCGTCTCATCTTCATCAGGATTTAGCTCTCGACGTTTGGTTGGTGATAAGACCGTTGGAAGGCTGACGTCAAACTCATCTTTTGATTTTGGCGATGAGGGAGAGACATCATCATCCGTACCTAATGGAACTTGAATTGGTGAGTGGGGAAGAGATCGCTTTCGCTTTGGGATTGCTATTTCAGCTTTGGCTGCCTTGTTTGCTTTGACTCTGCTGAGGAAGTTGCGCAACATATCGGTATCCGAGAGTTCTTCTTTGACTGGCGAGGCATTTCTAGAAATGGTCTCTACGAGCTCTGATGTAGTTGGATTAGGAGTAGATGTCCCATGGAAGTCATCACTCAGCTCATCTATATTTTCATCAACGACAGTCTGGGTAGCCTCAATTGGCACGAGAGTTTTGACACCTCTAGGAGCCACATTTGCTTCCACAAAAAACTCAGCAGTGCCTTCTAGGGCTGGAAGGTCATTGAATAGAGATGGAGCAGATTCTGGCTCTGTCAATGGCTCAGGAGATGCAGAACGAGAAGAACGAGTCTGAGAATCCGATTCTGCTTCTGACTCGATTTCAGGAGAATGAAATGCATTTAGCAGTGTTGTATCTGCAATAATCTCCGTAGCTTCGTTTTTCGGAACGATATGTAGATTCGTGGCGATTGACTCTGAGGGATGCGCCGATGTGGCCAAAATTTCCTCAATGGTTTGTTGGTCAAGCTCTGCTTGTATATTTGAAATGATTTGATGCGGTGTATCTGAGCCTGTAGATTCGCCTGGAACAGATGTGGTAATAGCATCATGGTCTGATTGCATCTGTATATTCATATCGATGCTTGAATGCTTGAGACTTGTGCCTTTGGAGGGAGAAATAACTCGTTCACCAGTGTTTCTTTGATCTTTAGAGATGGTCTCGTCAAGAGACCCAACATGGGAAAGCTGCTCTACAGTAGTTTCGGCAGGTTGCACTTCCATCTGAAGAGGTAGAGATTCGGGCTGTACTGAGCTTTCGCGAGAAATGCGAGTGCTTCGCCTGGTAGTGCGTTGTGGGGTTATTTTGCCTCTCCTTGGAGTAGCAACGCCTTTCTTTCTAGGTGATTTGGCCGATTTGATAGGAGATGAAAACTGATCTTCAGTGGTTTCTTCGATAGACTCGAGAATTGGTTGTTGGATTTCCGCTTCAGGACGAACAATAGATATAATTGTCTCCTCAGATACGACTGAGTCTTGGACAGTAGTAGCAGGAACTGGAAGAGTGTGTACTTCTGGTATATGCCCTTGCATTTTTTCCTGCCCTGCAAAAGAAGGTTTCCATCCTAGAATCTCGGATTCTGCGTTCGTCTCGGAAATTCTTTCCAAAGGAGGGTCAAGGGTGACAACAAAATCTCTTTCAACAGGCTCAAGTATCCGCGGGTTATCGGGAGTTTTCTCGAAGGCCTCGAATGAAGTATTTTGATTAGAGATCACGACCTGTTTCTCTGCTGAAATAGCTTCGACTGTGTTCTCTTTCAACTGACTCTCAATGGGTATATCGGTAGCCGGGCTATGTTTCGCAACAGAAGCAAATGAGATATCTGGAGTCACACTTTCAACAACCTTAGGACCCAAACTTGCTATTTCTCCATGTGTAAGACGTCTTGTACTCCTCCTCGTCGATCTCCTCCTCCGCGGCAACTTCTCGACCAGAATTTCTGTCTCGTCCACCTTGTCATCATTACGGAAAATCTGCTCTTCAAGTTGAACAGGGCTCTGCAACGAGTATCCCATTACAGCCTCGGTCCTTAACGATTCTTTCTGCGCGTGTTTTCGAGGAGTTATGAGGTGGTTTGAATTTGTTCGTTTCCGAGGGACTAATAACGCGTCCTCTTCGCCTGCAGCCAAGGAGCGTCTACTCTTCTTCTTGTACGGGGAGAACAGAGTTTTCGGGATATCCTCCGTATCATGGTGAACCTTCGAAGACAGCCAGGGCGCGTTTCCAATATTTTCTTTGTCTCCAGCCATTCGCATCTTTTTCCTCGCACCCTTCCCCTCCTTCTCTAGCTCCACATCTACGTTACTGGTCTCTTCGCTCTTGCCTGATCTGGTGTTTATTCTTTTCCAAATCTTTTGTCCTTGGAGCCGCGGGGCATGTGCTGCTACCTGAGCACGTTCCCAAGCCTTGACGAGACGCCGTGGTGGTGGAGGCTCGAGTGCATCTTTGTAAACTTCCCTGGGAGGAGTCAAAATGTTGTACAGAAGAAGAAATATTTATGATCGTACCAATTCGAGCTCTGCAAAGGCTCTGACGAAAGATCTCCCTCCATCTGTACACAACGCGCATATAATTTATGACTATGGTTGTCGGGTTTTGCAAAATCAAGAATCGAATTAAAATATTGACAGAATAGACATGAATCTGTTCGTGGGGAAATCTAAACTTGATTTTATTGTAATGATGCGTTGTCATGAATTTTGGAGCACACGATCGTTTGTTTACATTGGAAGGCGCATAGCTGATTGCGCTAAGGCCATATCAGGATAAGCCTCAAAATTTGAGATCTAACCTCGTTAGTTTCACAAAACAACGGCCTTTTGACAGACAACGGCGAATCGAATTATTTCCCAGGTGAAAGCTGCTGAGAGGAAACTTCACAATGCCTCCAAAGGCTGGAGCTAGTACGAAACTGAAGCCGATGCTTCTGCCTCCTGTCAAGACACTGCGAGTGCGACATCCGAATTCAGGAGAAAACAACCCATGCACCGCCATCATGAGCTCGATGCTGAGTACGCAGACAGTCTCAACTAACCTGAGAGCTAGCTAACTTGATTGCAGCATGCTGGGCATCGAATGGGCTGAACGGCAGTGGTTGTCAAGGCCTGGAGACACAGCTGCGGAAGTGTATGGATGGTCCTGTAGGTTCCCAAATTCTTGAAAGATAGAATGTGTTCTAATTATTTCCTCCTAGGCACCACCGAAAATAAGCAATAGTCACATCAACTACCACTTACAACGGCTACACCCACGGATTGTGCAACCAGTCAAGAAGGTCGAAAGGTGGCGGGAGAAGCTGTAATTGTGATGTAATTGTAAATATGAAGCGGAAAACGTGTCAATAAACTACGCTGCCGTCAAAGGGCGTAATGCACTATACACGATATGGATCAACAAGATGCCCAGCCACTAGAGGCATATACGACAGAAATGTAACATCATCGAATAAGAACTAGTCACACTTTCAAATGTATGTGTACACGGGAAAAGACACAGAAGTTGTCAAAACAATATCTTTGCTGGTTACCCTATAGTGCCATTGTGTATCATCGCAGCCATCTTATCGCGATCGCCAATGCTGTAAAGCCAACGCCTACAAACCCTAACCCCCAAGTGTAATGTTATTAACTCTTCGCAACCAGCAAACGCGCCTGAGAACGCCTCTTCAGAATCAACAAATTGTATGATCCATGTCCAGTCCCAAAATCTTCTCAACATCAATACCATAACCAGCATTTTCCGAATGTTGGTAAAGAAAGCCATTTAGATCCATGTCAACACCACACCATGCTCCGACCCATGCAAGTTAACAACTCAACCGAACAATGCTAGGCGTCCACACCGAGACAGAAAAGCTCAATTTCACCAAGTTGTCCTATGTGATATTGCTGTTTCTGTGCTTCTCGCCACTCCTGAAAGGCAATTTGAATGTCATCATCAGACTCGATAGTCACAAAATCTCCGTCTTCGTCTCGATATCTCAGTCTCATAGTTCCCGCTGCAATTGCATTGCTTGAGAATCTGCCAACCTTGGCGTCAATGCGGTCTACGAGTGATTGATATGTAATGTTGAAAGCAACCACAAGAGTGACGTAATTCCCATCACAGTTGACCTTCACCTTCAGTTGGGTTGGCAGTCCAATGTCACTGTCGCCTGACATGGAACTGCCCAGCGGTGGAGATATTGTACGGCTATCTACCGAATTTAGCGGTATCTGAGTTGTGTTGCTTCGGTTATATGAAGGTGCGGAGGTATATTGTTGTAGGCGTTCCCGTTGAACACCAGGGGACTGAGTATTTGACCGGACAGGCATTCCATCTGGGGAATTGTTTTGTGATCGAGGGATGCCTGAGTTGTAGGCAGGATGTAGGTGTGGTGGGATGCCTGGAACGGCAGGCACTTGACCATTACTTATCGAGCCGTTTGGAAGACGTCGCCCGCCAGCCTGAGCATTAATATCAGGAGTGCTGTAAGATCGGCTTCGCTGCTGTGATAAACTCGCCTGTGTTTGTGAGGCCATCACTGGAAGAGAAGGCCTTTGAGGCGTTCTGCCATTCATCTGATAAGCATCGCCAGCATTTTGGCTACCTCGCGAAGATGCGCGAGGCATTGCAGGAGCGGTGTATCGATTGTACTCCTCCCATCCATTTTGGGGGGTGTTTTGGCGCGGGAAAGGAAACATGCCTGATGTTGTACTTGTCCGTGACGAAGCAGGAGATTCGGCAACTGGTGAGAAGTATGAGTCTCCACCACGCTGACCTGGTGAAGGCATCTGTGTTGCAAGTTGGGTTTGCAGGCTAAGTGGCGGGTTGGGCGATTGCAGACCCATAGGGAAGCGTGGTGGTGGGGCTCGGGCTATACCTGCTAAGGATGGAGCGCTTTCTCCTGTGGTAGCTCTGTTACGAAGGCTAGTACTAGAAGCATTCCGCTGAATGCCAGGAACAGGACCAGGGTAAATTGAATTTGTTATCGATGGTGGTTGTGGTGCGTCATCTTCATCATCATCTTCTTCCTGTTGAGAATAAGGATTTGCAAGTTGACCGAGTTGCCCATTCCAGACGAATTCCGTTGGTTGAGCATCGGGGCTGCTTCCAGAAGTATTCGTGTTGGCATGTTGCTTCCGCTGACCATCAACACCTTCATACCATTTCTTCATAGATTCTTCATTCGAAAACCTAATAACGAAATTTTCCACTCCAGGATCACCTTTCCAGAATATTTGCACTGTATAGGAACCTGTAAACGTGTGAGTTACAGCCACCAAGAAAATATCTCAAAATACCTTGCTTTGCCAGAGACAACACTTCTGTGACATTTGTCATGAAGATCCGACCCTTGAGCTGTAATTTAGCGTTTTTGTTTGGCTCCTTGTTTTTCCGATCCTTCTTATCTTTCTTGTCCTTCTGCGCGCCCATAAGTTTATCCTTTGATTTGTTTGGATTGATTTCTTTGCAACAAAGTAAGATACGCTCGAAAAGATATATAGTGTACTGCTCAAAGAGAGGGCAAAAGGAGCCCAAATAGTTAGCGTTCGGTTTTGCATATGGAAGTTGGTCGAGTAAAGTGTGGTCAAAAGTTTTGCCTTCCAAAAAACGCTCAGCATCTGAAGGACTACTCCAGCGGCGTTGCTCGTATATTCCCTCTTGAGAAGACGCTGCGGACACTACATCCCAGTTTTTGTCTTCTGACTGTCGAGCTGATGCTGGGTTTTTTGACCGACAACTCATTGGTTGAGGCGTAGAAAGTAAAGACTTGTACTTTGATGATTTTTTGGTGAAAGGTGAAGGAAAATTTCGGGAGGGGAATACCGGGCGTACTTCTTTCTGGATATCGCTCTTCCCAGTTATTACAGGAAAGTGACCATGAAGGAGAAGCTCTCCAAAATGATCTACTCGATGGTTTTTCCAATCATCGACACGAACACAGAGGTCTTCAAGTGCCTCTGCCCTCAGTTCGCGGTCTACAGCCGCATTTGCCTGCATCAGGACCCGATTTGAAGCCTCAATACCAGCCGTCAAGTCTGCTTTTGTAGCATCATCAGCGCCAGTTTTGTCACGCAAATCCTAATGAATGTAAGTAAAAGCTTTTGAGATTGATCATGTTCCTACCTTGAGTAACAGCGGATATTTCACTAGACGCTGCATAGGTTTGAGTAAGAATCCATCTAAAGTGTTAAAGTCCTCAACGACTGGATGATCAGCTTGAGATATCTTGTCAAACTCTCGTTTTGCTATTGAGGCGGCTTTCCGCTGATTTGCAATAAAAGGTTGGTAGATCCCAAAAGCTTCCTCGTAGTTTGTGAAGGGGAGTCCCCATTTCTGATCATCGTCTGATTGAGAGTTTGTTGTTTCGATTTTGATTAGGAATCTTCTTTGAAAGTCAAGGATGGCGTTAATGTTAAGGAAAATGTCATGAACCACATCTCCGGGTATAACACCTTTCTGTTCTATCGTTTTCTTGAGTTCGTGAAGATTTTCAAGATCTTGTACATATTTGCGCTCCGTATCAACTAATTCTCGAACAACATGGTCTCTGTAACTCATCTGGGATCCGACAGTCGTAGCTGGAGCTGGTGCATCTTCTTCTGACACCAGAAGCAGTCCTCGTTTTTCAGCAAGATCAAGAACAATGTTTATGACTTGGGTGACCTAGGCAGAGTTAGTAGCCGCAGAGAAAATGGTCTACTAAAATACAAAAGATACAGATGAGTCGAGGGGGCAGAGAAACCCCCCAATGCAGAACTCAATTGTGATGAATCAAGGGGTAGAGACTTTGGTTTTACATGAATATACGAACCTTGACAAACCCGGTGGTATCATCACCAAACAGATCCTGAAGGGAGAAACACTCTCCAGGCGGTATCCTCAAATCCCCTTTCAAGCAAGCCTCGACGAATTTAAATGCTGCAACCTTGGGCTTCTTGACTTCTGCGGTTCTCTCATCGATCTGTAGTGGATCTCCAGGTTGAAGGGCACTGTATATTGTAAGGAGAGGGGTCCCTTTGCGCAAGCATCTCCACAGAGAGGAAACAGGATCCATCTCCTCCCCATCATCTTCATCGTCCGAGTCGGTTAAATGTTCTTCAAACCCTGGCACTTGTGCCAGCCTCTGCCGTAGGTTGACGCAAATTTGATATAGAGATCGAGAGGCGTCTGCTCTCTGGTTAATGATATTGTTTGTCGCGACAACAGGACCGCCATTCTGAGCCATTTGCGGGGGTGGTACAAGTGTGGTGGAACTTGTCATAGAAGACAGGGAAGTTGAAGATGATGATGTATATGCGGTGGATCCGGATAGTTGTGAGGATCGGGAGCTATGGCTCATCGTCTGGCTCAGTCCAGGAAGGCTGCTGCCGGCGCTTCTGGCCGTACTGAAGACAGGCGCTGTCTGGGTTCTTGCAAGAGGTCCATGTGTGTGGGCCATCGGGGGAGCGACTCCTGCATATGACATGAACAGGTATCGCGGAGAGCGCTGCTCTGCATTCAAATTCGTTCGGATAGAGGGCGACGGTGAGGTGATGGTGGAGGGGAGTTGGTGGCTCGAGGTCGTCGGTCTTGTCTGGATGGACGTCGATTGTCTCAGAGTCGCGCTAAGTAATCTGAATCACAGCCGAACCTTATTAGTGGCTGCCCATTACAGGTATTATCCTCGAGCCTCAGGCGCACTTCTTTCTACATCATCTTGTTTCTCCAACCTGGTGATCCGGACATCACACACGCACAGCTTTAAGAGCCTTCGAGGCCAAATGATTCTTTTCTGATATTGCTCTTCCATCGCTTCCGACTCATTCTTCTCTTTGCGAAAACCAAAGACGATTTACACTCACCCATCTGCCGCCTCAGATCTTGTAAACCTGGGTCCCAGCCTCACTACGTCCCTCTCCTCTATCGTGCAAACCTACCCATAGGAGGCAATCATGGCTGCCTTTGAACACTCGCCTCCCGACGAAGGTTATAGTGAGGATCCTTTGACCATACGAACCTCGCAGCCTATGCCACCATGGATGCTCAGCATGTCTGTAGTAGAGCGCACGGGTAGGCCGGTTCCTAGTTTAAGGTATTCATTGCGAAAACTAACAGTCTTAACCAGAATACGCCATGAGTATCATCGCTCAACTCCCAACTTCCCAGGTTGCTGAAATCGTTCGCCGCCTGCGTCCTCGACTATACATCAATTTCTTCCAGCACCTCCCAACCGAAGTGCTCTTACACATACTAGGATACCTGGATCCTCTTTCTTTAATCAATACTGCGAGAGCTTCCAGAGAGTGGATGCTCTTGGCCTTGGATTGGAAGTTATGGGAGCAGCTCTACATCTTGGAGGGCTTTCGAGTCAATAAACTAGAGGTCCAGCAGTTCGAGGATGCTCTAAATACGGGTCGCTCGAGACTTAGCGCGCAGGAGGATGCTGGACATAATAGTAAAAGAAGAGCGACACCACAAAAGATCCTACCAGCTCTTCACCAAGTGGAAAATGATTTTGAGATGCTTGATGCTGACACGGTGGAGCCGAGTACGTCTATCTTCGGAGGACCAATTCAAAGGGAACCCTCTGAAATAAAAACCGATCCTGATGTAGTTATGACATCGCCCGTACCTCCACCGCGGTCAACAGCCTTCTCGACACGATCAGGAAGTGATCAAGGCGCTCGACGAGCGTCTACTAAATCATCAAACTCAGCCACCACATCTCCTCTATCGAGTATATCATCATTAGTGGTCTTAGATCGCCGAGGTGCCGATGTTAAGAAAAAGCTAAATTGGCAGTATCTCTATTCCCAGCGACGAAGACTGGAGTCGAACTGGGAAACAGAGAAATACACAAACTTTCAGTTGCCAGATCCAGATTATCCAGAAGAAGCGCACGACGAATGCATATATACGATACAACACTCGGGAAAATATCTGGTTAGTGGCAGTAGAGACAAGACTGTTAGGATATGGAATTTGGATACCCGACGATTGGTTCGTCTCCCTCTCCGCGCACATTCTGGCTCTGTGCTTTGTCTTCAATTTGACGCGGATCCTGAAGAGGACTTGATCGTTTCCGGCAGTAGCGATGCAACTGTAATCCTTTGGAAATTTTCAACTGGTCAGCTTACTCAGCGACTGCGAAAAGCTCACCGAGAATCGGTTCTAAATGTGAGGTTTGATAAGCGTGTGCTGATTACTTGCTCAAAAGACAAGACAATCAAAATCTTTAACCGCAGGCCATTAAACGCAGGTGATGCTGGTTATCCTATTGACGTTAATCAAGTCCCGACATTTCTCAACAATTACGGATTCAATCCCTCCCCAGCAGCGAGTTTACCAGTCAAACCCGCATACTCCATTATCGGTTGTTTGGAAGGTCATGGCGCTGCTGTGAACGCCGTTCAAATATATGGTGATGAAGTCGTTTCGGCTTCTGGGGACCGATGTGTGAAGGTTTGGAACTGGATTGACCAAACCTGTCTACGCACCTTAATTGGCCACACCAAAGGAATCGCATGCGTACAGTATGACGGACGCCGAATCGTTTCCGGAAGCAGTGATAATGAGGTTAAAGTCTTTGATAAGGAATCTGGTCTAGAAGTTGCCAGCTTGCGTGCCCATTCAAACCTTGTTAGAACAGTGCAAGCTGGTTTCGGTGACCTTCCCTACAGTGCAGATGAAGACACAAAGACTGCTAGAGAGATTGATAATCAGTTTTTTGAGGCTATGGAATCTGGTGCTGTCCCACGAAATCTTCACTCAGAGAAGGGACGACCGCGGAATGCTGGATCCAGTAGGCCAGAAGACATATCTGCATATGGTGCAAAATTACCCCCAGGAGGAGGTGGAGGGAAGTTTGGTCGCATCGTTTCTGGCTCTTACGATGAAACCATCATCATCTGGCGTAGAGATAAAGAAGGGGTTTGGAGAGCACAACATACATTGAGACAGGAGGAAGCTGCTCAAGCAGCAGCACGTTCGGGGAGCAAAGCGAAGAAAAACGAAGGAACTGTAGCTCCTGAAGCTTCACGAACTCCTGCTCGCCAGTTACATACGGATTCCGTGGTGAATGCCCCTATCGCACCTTTCCCTCCAGGTAGCGATGCCTTCTATCACCATTTGATCGATCTCGCGGTTTCCCAAGGTCCTGCTGTTCTGCGGCAAACACTTCGGCGACATCCTCGGATCCTGAACTACGATCGTCTCGAGAGCCAAATCCAAACGATCTCACCTCCCATTCAGACAATCATGATGTCGGCGGTTGCAACTGCTCGTGAAGTCCAGCAAATGCAACTTGTACATCCTACCTCGACAGCTGAGGCATCTACATCTGCAAGCCAAGAAACCCCAACACAGACTCAAAGTACATTGCCAATTTTGCCAAGCAGTTCAGCTACCCTTCCAACGATGGCCTCATCGAATCCAATTACGCCGAACCCAATTACGCCAAATCCAATTACGCCAAACCCCGTCCCCGCAGCTACTCACCCACCACTAGGATTGACACCTACAATCATTGCAGTCCAGGCAGCAAATGCTCAGCACGGTGCGGCTGCTCTGCATCCTAACCATGCTGCTCACCACCACCTTACAACAAACATGGCAAGAGTATTCAAACTACAATTTGATGCCAGGAGGATTATTTGTTGCAGTCAGACAAATACTATCGTTGGGTGGGATTTTGCGAATGGGGATGAGAAGATTATTGAAGCAAGCCGCTTCTTTGCACCGATTGAATAATATAATGGGAAAATAATTAGAGATAGAAAACTTATAGGCAGTCGGCATCTTCTTTCTGAGTGCAGGAGTTTAACCAATATGGCGACGGTTGGCATTATGTCTTGGCATTGGGTGGCAATTTATGAAGGTATAGCAGGATTGACAATATGTATAAGTATCAATCAATAATGCTATGGCGGTAATGATCTATATGGGTGTTAGCTTTCATACACGCGCAGCTGAAATAGGACTGGCTGGCTGGAATTCTCTTCCATTGCACCAGCTCTACGAGGGCACTAGCTTGAATTGTACGGAGGTGGCTTTGGATACGAGTTTACTGCCGAAAGCGGAAAGGTCAAACTTCTCTCCATGGTGATTAGATTGTCTTTTGATGAGATCTTTGTTGTTGTTGTTGTTATTGTTGTAGGCGAATTGAAACATGTTTTGCTGGTATCTTCCCCCTGCGACGGATGAATATAAGAGAGTACGAGATAAGCTCTCCATGAAGAAGTCTCGCCGTCATGAAATTGCATTCGTGGTCGAATTGGGAAAGGTTGGCTTTCAGACGGGACGGAGAAATGGGTGCCGTTAGCATGAGTGGAGGCTCGAGCGACCTCTCGCAACGTCAACGTCAATGTAAAGTTGGTCAGCTATCATCAATCTTGTGAGTGCAGCTGTGAAAAATCGCCATGTTTTCGTTTCTGCTTCCTTCTTCTTCTTGCTGATATAGCTTTGGTATGGCTCGCTATATCACCACGTCCCTGCGCCCGTAAGCTGGTAGCGAGCGGCCTTTCTCTAGAATTCCTGTTTCCAGGCACCAGTATCAAATCCATCATGCGGCATTTAGACCGGCACACGTCTGCTTACTTTCCACCTCTCGTTGCTCATTCGATCGTTTATAGGGTACAGCAACCTGATTCGATGCCATAGGCTGTGCAACAGCCGGCAGATCTTGTTGAGAAGAGATGCTTCACTCTCTTTGCGTCATCAAGCCTTGATTCTCGACGCACAACACAGCCCCCCCATGTTCACGAAGATGAAACGAGCCGTGACCCCAGAGCCTTTCCAACCCTCGTATTTGAGTCTCCGAAGGCCGAAGGAAATTGATTCGGACGCGCATTCGCTGCGACTGCTGTGCCTCTTCACTATTTCTTGGCCGGCATCCTTGTCATAGGAGAGAAGCAGCAAACACAGCGCATGGAAAAGGGTTTCCTTAGTACTCTACGAGATGGCCGAGAATTACCCATTGAGGCTGTACCGTCGAAGCAACTGCGAGTGCGTTGCAAGGTACCAGTACCAGAACCAGTACCAACATCGCAACGCCGGCATCTGAGATTATCCGCCCTCAAACTTCATGTCGTGTCAGCCTTGTAACCTTCTTCTCCTTTTTTCTTCTTCTCTATCTAGGTCGGCTGTAATGGTAGCTGTTGTCTACGGTCGTGATGATGATTAACCTTCGGAACCGCTACCTCTTCTTGACGTCCGTTGTGTTTTCCTTCATCTTCTTCTCCGTGTACCTTTGGCGAACAGAGGGTCTGAAGTCAGTAATTGAATCCATTTCATCTCCTAAGGATCCGGTATATACACCTAAATACAAGCCCCAGCCTAAGTCCAGTCTTCGAAGTTTTCCTATCGTCGACAATTTCCCTCTGGCAGCTCGCATACACTCCTCGGCCGATTTACCACCAGTCCCATCATGGAATCAACCTCCCAATCCCCACGTCTCCGAATCTACACCCCTCTTCATCGGCTTCACGCGGAATTGGCGACTTCTACAGCAAGTAGTAGTTTCCTACATCACTGCAGGATGGCCACCCTCTGACATTTATGTGGTTGAAAACACTGGTGTCATGGACTCAAACAAGAAAGGGAGACTCTCCCTCCAGAACCCGTTCTTCCTGAATCATACGCGACTGCACCTCCTTGGAGTCAACATCCTTGTTACTCCCACTCTTTTCACTTTTGCACAGCTTCAGAACTTTTACATGTATACCTCGATCGAAAAAGAGTGGGACCATTACTTCTGGTCGCACATGGATGTGGTTGCTCTTTCTTTTGAGGACCAATATTTCGCATCCCACAGAGATACCATCCTACCACCTTCCGACCCCAAGCACGATTACTCCGACTTTCCATCCATCTATAAACAATGCCTTACGTCTCTTCGAAATGCAACTCACCCCTCTTCAACAAAGAGATGGGCCATGCGCTTCTTCTCTTACGACCGCCTCGCCTTGGTCAACGTCCAATCGTTTGTTGATGTTGGAGGTTGGGACACTTTAATCCCCTTTTATATGACAGATTGCGATATGCATGCACGTCTGGAGATGGGGAAATATGATATCCGCGAAGAACCGAGCGGCATGGTGTTTGATGTCGCAGCTACATTAGATGATTTAGAAGTGCTGTATCGGAAGAAAAATGGTCCAGAAGCAGGCTGGCAGGATCCCCAATTGTTGCTTGACGAGGACGAAAAGATGAAAGCGGCCGCCAAGGCTGAGGAAGAGGGAGGAAAGGATGCACGGATCAAACAGCGAGGTTCTGAAGATGATAGCGCATGGATAGAATTTGCTGCCGGAGGAGGAGCTGTCGGGGCGTCCTCACAGGTCACTGTCTGGGAAGAAGATAGCATCTTCTCTCCCAAACTTCAAAATCTCATCCACGTTCTTGACGCGATCCAAGGTGCTAAAGGTAGCTCCACCCGTGGACGTAATACGTGGCAAGCAAGGCAGACGGGCGGACAAGGCGATCCGTTCTACCGAGATAGTGAGGGCTTTGAGATTGGTATCCAGATGACAATCGAGCACGGAAGGGCCGTGTTTGGAGAGAAGTGGGGGCACAGAGGGTGTGATATCAGGGCTTTGGGGTTAATGCCCTCGGACGCATGGAGGGTGTTGCATGATTGGGAATAAGCGCATCAAAAATGACTTTGCTTCTGGAAATGGTTTAGGAGTTTGGGAGTTGAAACAAGTAGCATTTGTGGGGAGAAATATCTCGGAGGGATATTTTATAGAGGAAAACTAAGTTTAAAAGTGTAGAATCAAAGCTTGTTATAATATCTCTTGCCATTTAGTAAGGCTAGGGGAAAGATTGAAACGTCACTTCCTGTTTGGATCATAGAGCACAAGAGGGTTATTTGTTTATCAGGGCGAAGAAACGTCATCCGTATTGTTGATTATGCTAATGCAGAAACAATTTCGCATAGAACATCTTCTAATATCTCGAAAAGATCTGCTCTTATATTTAGCTGAGGCATGATCACCGAGCATCAGAGATTCTACTAACCAAGAAAATTCCAAGGAGAGTTTTTGTCGGGGCTAGATTTCCAAAGTCGGAGCTTTTTCCGATGCGGGGACCCCGCAAGATCCGCTCTCCTCGTCAGCCACGGGCACCCCAAGTCTGCCGATATCTGGCATCGAGCTACTCTTAACAGAGGCCAGTTCACGGCATCGTAGCAGATGTGAATTCTTTATCCTTCTTTCTTTCTTTCTTGAACGAAGTGTGGAGTGTAAATCACTTCTAAACCGAATTGAGCAAATAGAGCCATCCTATTTGAGCGACTTGGAATACCTTCCACTACTTGCTGTCATTTCTGATGTAGGTTAGATCGAACCGACTGCAGGTGAGCGTACATCTTGACGCTTCAGTAGCTAATTCCTACTATTTTTTATCAGCACCCTTAGCTCTGGTGTCAAAAAGATTGTGGGAAGCTCATGTCAAATTGATAACGCCTTCGAACCTACTACATATTCTTGAACTAATTCTCAGCGACAACGGTATTTTATTCTTCGGGGTACTCAATTCGGTTGTACCCGCATTTTTTTCTATCTTGATCTCTTCACGCCCTCAAAGCCAAGCTGTTTTCTCAAACTCAAATTATCAAGTAATCCAAATTATGCATTTTGAGGATGCATTAGTCTCAGCTACCAAAATAGCACCACGACCAGCAGCGAGGCATGGATCGTCAGCAAACGGCAACCCAGGCTTTCCCCAGAGCCCTATTTGCGAGCAAACTTGATTTTAGAAGATCCGTGGGCGGAAAAATCCAACCGGAGTGGAGATAGGCAAGAGAACTCTCTTCGAGGTTTGAAAGTCTTTCAACAAATATACGGCGTTTTGGATCTTTTTCACTATCAATTCCTCATACGATCAAGATTTTCGCAGGGAATAGATCTATGGAAATGTATTCTAGATGAAAGAAAGCGTCAAGTGTAAGCGGAAACTGCATTGATCTGGGTCTCAGACTGGTAACTGTCGGCTATGCGTGCTTGTCACATCAAGCGAGGCTACAACCAGCTGCAGTTCTGAAACTATGCCACCCTACCATTTGCCTTACCACATCCACCTTCATTAACCCAGTCTCATGCTCTTAGGTTTGTAACCTCGCCTATACCTCGACCAGAGTCGGACGAGCCAGCAACCCCAAGATGCGGGCGGTTTCAGACGAACTCAGCAGCGTCAAACGGCTAAGCGACATTTAGCGAGTTTCCTCTAAAGTTTGAGACAACCTCCCGTCGGAATCTCGTTTGATATCGTCGGAACTGATCTGTGGAGATTTCTTTCTACCGACGAAGGATCGCCTCCCCGCAATTCGCATGGTGAGCCAAGATGGTCCCGTGGCGAGAGTTCAGACAGTCTTGCGGCGGCGTCTACCATCGTGAAGCGTCAATGCAAGTGCATAGACAAAGCGGGCTGTAAATGTAGAGTAGAGAATTACTATAAGAGCAAATCATCAGACGCTTCCTTCTCAGCATTCGTTCAACTCATCATCACATTCATTCTCTTTTTAGTATCATAACCGCCGGCCGGCTTTCGCTCATTCGTTTCTATCTCATCCCTCAAGTTATAATTTCTTGACGAAAAGCCACCTTCAACTCAAACAATCAAAATGCAGTTCTCTATTGCTACTATCGTCCTTGCCTTCGCGGCCCTCGCTTCCGCTGCCTCTGTTGGCCAGAACTCAGACCGTCCTACCCCCAGCGGCTCATGCTGCATCGCCAACACGAACGAGAAGCAAGATGCTTGTGTGAGCACTTCAGGAGCCGCTGGGCGATGCGTTCCCGGCGGTAACAGCTGTGCGTCTTCCTTTCCTTCATCTTTCTGTCTATACCAGCATCTACCACATATCCTCCATAGCCCTCCGTATATGCAGATGTACGTGAGTGTATAAAGTACAAAGCTAATATCCTTTCTCTTCTAGGTGGAAGCGCATTGAGCTGTATTGCTCAGGCGGACTTGGCGTGTGATGCCGCCATCATTGAGCGTGGGAAGTCCTTGTGTCGTGCCAAGACAGCCGGAGGTTTCATTGATGGAGCGAATATCATCACTTCGTTATCTCAGGCGAAGGTGAATTAAAAACGAGCGAGCGGATATGGTTCAAGGAGGAGAAGATGATGACGGTTTGTTGGGGTAATCTGCTATGGAATTGGCCTTCTAGGTCTCTTATCTCCATGAAATAGTAGACCATGAAATGATAAACACATTTGATTGTTTTCTTCCTGTACTGAGCGTCTTATTTACAGAGGTGTTGGCTACTGCAACAGATCTGTCTACCATATTCGACTTCCACTAGTTTTGTTCATGTCCTGGCCATAAGACATCAGACACCGGCAGGCTAAACTGGCAGAGAGTAGACCAGGGCTAGAGGACGCTTGTCCGATTTCTGGCCTTGAATGGAACCCCCTCTGCTTTCCTGTCAGAAGTTTCTTGACCGTCTTTCGATACTTCGTCTAATGAAGCTGAACGGCCCCATGTTTTCCCCAGGATTTGAAGTGGAAAGTGTAGACGTCCATATATGGAATGTCAATATGAAACTCGACTTTTCAAAGCCATATTATCATTGCGGTAATCACATTACCAGCCCTGTCAGAAGCAGCAACGCCATGAACAACCCAGCTCTCTGTTTTAATCTTAGATTGATGTTTGAGATGGAATTGGACGACTTCGTGGTGGAGCTAGCAGAAGGTGTATAGTATAAGTTTGCTGCCGTAGCCGTACCTAGCTCATCCCTTGCCGTGGTGGTCGGAACGCTCGCTGCTGCGGTAGCAGTCTCAGCCCATTGAGTGATAAAAGGATAAAAGGGCGTCACTAGCGGATTTGTGCTACAGTATGTAGCAGAAGCGGCACTGATATAGCTTGCTGGAAACCAGTGATATCCTAACATATGATTAGCTTTGCTCTGATGCGGTCAAAAACGCCCACCCTCAATACCACCATGATCTTCAAAGCAAGCCTGGCATCCTTCCACTGCTTCAAAGAAAGGATAAACACTACAAAAGCATTCCTGCTGCTCTGTCGCGTCTTTTTGATTATCTATACTATCAAGAGTCCCATTCCACGTGAAATAACAATTCACATTGATAGCAGCTTGGCGTTTACAAGGCGGCTCATCGGAATCATAGTTTGGTTGTTGAACATTGAACCTTCTTACTTTTGCTCCGTTACTGTTGTCGTTGTAAGGCAGCGAATTGTATGGGAGATAGCAGAAGTTGTAGAGGTCGATATCAAGGTGGTCCAGACCAGAGCTTGAGGAGGGGGCGATGAAGAATTTGGATACATATGGCCCATTCGGAAAGACCGGGAAGGGGTCCGAGCTATTGATTGTATTCATCCTGTCGTGACCGATGCCGGGTTCGATGGTTATGTGAAGGAGTCCAAGGTTGAGGAAATTTGATGGTCGCTTGAACTGGACTAGTCTGTGTTAGGTAGGTGTCGCCCCTTCCTCGGATACGTTCGTATTCGCTTTAGCTTCGAGAGAAGATCTCTGTAGCGGCGACTATAAAGCCCATCTGTTGTCTCGATTTGATGTTCAATGTTGTTTGTATGATTTGGATGATACCAGAAGAGCGTTGCCAGATTTCTGGACGTTATTTAGAAATCTCGATTCGATTAATATTTTGATAGAAACGCCTTTGGCAACGAGTGGATTACTCTTATGCAGAGAATTGGGTTAAGTTATATTCGGTATTCTAAAAGAAAAGATCACCAAGAAATAGTTTACATATCGAGCATTTACCTCCAGATTTATTTCCGTCCACTTTGCAACCTTCCACCATCTTTGTTCTGAGACGCACAAACATTTTGGTGGCTTCATCTCGTTCAAGACAAAGTGATAATGTGCGTTTGCGCACAGGCTAGAGTAGGCTCTTTTTTAGACTGCATTATTGACTTCACAGCTAAAAACTCTGACTCTTTGAGGGACGGTTATGCAATGTTTAATTAGTGGAGGAAGAAGAGACACTGATATAATTTCCTCTAATTTGTATTGGTATTGAAAAAGAACATGTTTCTATCGGATTAGACTGCAAACAGATATCTCAAATATCCCCAAAAAAATGAGGGGTCGTAACATGTACCCACACCGATCGAACGAGCCCAGATTGCTCTGGATCTCCGTAGTAGACTCTGAACAAGCGAAATCTTTTCTGCCATCCCGGTAAAGCAGTTGTTCCAGATCGACTACAATGTCCATATATTTTCCCTTTGTGGGTTTGCATGCAAATTGTTGGAGTTTATTGCCTGTTTTACCGTGTTAGTTGAATGAGTCAACGTAGAATTTACTGTAGGCCATTTCAAGTTGTCTAGAAAGAAACTTACTCCTCCCTCCTTTTTGAAAAGAAGTCTCTGGTATGTTATGGAATTCATGTGATCGCAAATCGTAGACTCGTTTAACAGGAATGAACCCAGAAAGCTCAGAGCTTGAGGAGAAATTAGTGGAGGATTGGATTTCAATGGCTTCATATGGCGGGGCTGTTTCATCCATCTTTAAAGTGGCTTTTGTGATGCAAGTGAAATCTTTTGATTGGCCTTGTTGTTGGACTTGGTTGTTCAGAAACAGTTTTTAAAAAAAGAGTTACTGTCAAGTCACAGATATTTATGCATATTTTGGAATATACTTATTCAAAAGTTGTGGTTTACGCTCATGAATGAGAGATGAAGATGAATGAATAAGTGTTATTGGGAGGTTATTCCATGGTTACAGATGATCTGTTTGCCGTTGTAAAAAAATTATCCTTCTGAGGCGCTCACCTCAGAAGCTTCAATTTCTTCTCATGGATTACCTCTGAGCAAAACGGTAGTTACCTTACTTGCTACTCGCTTTCAATTTTATGTAATTGCATCGACCTAATTTTCTCTCTTCGCGTGTGAACTTCGAGAAATGATTGTCTGTTCACTGATACCGTATTCTGCATAGTAGTATTTATTTATAGCTTTGAGGCTACAGTAGCTCTATATCGGTTTCTCATTAAGGTGGAATCCAGCGTGTGCCAAAAGCTGGTACCGAGAGGTGACGTGACATCGTGGCGTTGGTGGGTGGACTTTGGGGGTTGGTGGCTGGGCGCTTGGCTTGTGGGCGTTGCATGGCGGGCGTTGGTTATTGATATTTATGATTGGCGTTGGCGTTAGCGCAGGCGCCGTTTCCTGCTCTCTTTAAATCGCCAGTGCCTTCGTGCTTTCCTCGTGGAACTTGTGAAGAAGAAGGATACTGAGCAAGGTAAGATATGTCTTTCAAAATAAGATCAAGATATCATTCATTATATTAGTTGATCATTAAGCTATGCTATTTTGAAGTCCCTGGCCTTGGGACCGAAGTCTGACGCGTGGGATAAATATGTGAATCGTCCGTTTATTTACACCAAACTTCCTTCTGCCGCTCATTCCTGTGATCTGGGGAATCACATCTCCCAAGCACTCCTCCATTAAACGTAGTGGCACTAGCCAGGGTAATGTTTTTCAATAAGCCAGGCTCGAAGTATTCCTGAGTTACGATACCCTGACCAAAAGGCAGCGTAACGGTAGTAAGTACGCCTCCTGTCTCATTGAGGTTGATTAAGTTTGGTACCGCTCTTGAGAAATCAGGCCAGCTGGAAGCTGGGTTTGCTGCGTTAGGATGTGCGGAGGAAGCGCCATTTGCGATGGCTTTGGAGATCGAAGGGTTGTTGGTGGTGATGAAGTTGCCCCAGATAGCTGTGATATGGTTTAGTAATAAAAAAATTGCTGTACTGAAATTCTGACTTACTCTGGAAGGCTTTCACAAAGTCTGGTCCTTGATTGACTGTTGGTGGACCAAAGTAGGCTCCGATATCGGTAGTATGCAGAGCGTAAGGAACCGAGTACTGGTATTTATAGGAGGCGAAAGATCCACTGGTAGAATATGCCTCCACCAACCAGTAGCTAGGGCAAACGAAAACGCTCTCGCCATATATTTCCTATTAGCGAGGTCAGATTAGCTACCCGAGTATCACCGAAAGGCTTACAAAAGCAATCTCTTGATATGAAACAGTAACTGGGTAATGACTCAGTAGATTATTGGTATTGGTTGTGGTGAAATTTGGGAAAGTTTGGCTGATCCATGAAAGTAAATCGGCTTGCGTTCCAATTGTTGGGATGACGAACAAATCTCCTTCATTTGCATTGTTCTTATTTTATTAGCATATATTATCTCAAGTTGAGTGACTTAACTTACTCCGCTGAGATGCCTCAGTCCATTAAGCTTCTTTTGTTTTAGCGGTAGACTTGGAAGTTCTTGAACATAAGTGCCGTCTGTCACGGGAACAAAAGCCCAGCTGCCATACTCTCCTGAAGCAGAAACAGTGAATGAAGCTTGCTGGAGAGTCGTAGTGTTTTTCGAAACCAAGCATTGGAAAGTGGTTTGTGTGGTTGGAGGTGGGATTGGGCAACCAGCGGCAACATCGAAAGCCTTGTAATTGGAGGCAGGAACTGGATTATTGTAATTATATTGGGCAGGCAGGTATGGGGATGCCGTAATAGACTAGTTAAGGTAAATAACGGAATTCGCTTGAGGAGAATGGACTTCTTACGTTGACGAATAGAGTTGTTCCCAAACTGCCCCCTTGAGCCATGTCGTGAAGCATAACGGATCCAGCAACTGCTGATTCTCCGGAAATAGTTACTTTGGTTGCATCCCCACCAAATTCGCATACGTACTGCTGTCAGTTCGAAGCAAGATTTTGGTCGAGAATACCAGCATTGACAACACCCTTGCTGTGCACTTCAGCGGAAGAGAGCCAGCCAAAAGCTCTGAGCTTGAAAAGCAGTATAATATCTTTCAACTAGGAGAATATCTTACTTTGTATTGGATGGAAACAACAATGAATGAATTTCCATTAGCATTTATGAATGATGGCATATCTTGAGTGCCATCTCCGTAGCCGTATCCACCACCATGGATCCAAACCAAAACTGGTAAGTTGTTCGCGTTGGTTGGCGCCCAAACGTTGAGAAACAAGCAATCTTCATTTCTAAAGGCTCCAGGATTCATACCAAAGGGTTCTATGCTGAACGGACTTTGAGGGCATATTGGGCCAAAATCAGCTGCACTCATGACGGTACGATTTTTGGCTGGTGTCTGAGGAGCTTCCCACCGCAAAGATCCTGTTGGAGGAGCTGCATAACGAATTCTGAGCAAGGAACGTGAGGTTTCATGTGTGAATTGAGAGCGGGCATATACCTTTTCCAAGTCGTTAAACCCGTCGTCGAATTTGCCACACCCTTATAAATGGAATAACCCAGATCAACCTTGACAGCTGCTCCCAAGCTGACAGTGGCCAGAGCCAGCGAGACGAGGAGCTTCGAAATCATCATTTTCTCCAACTGCGTTTCCTCCTTCTGTTTGACTGAAGATGGGATGCCATTCGGGTCAGGGAGCTGGATAGATCTTATATAGCTAGCAAACTATGACCATATGTGACCGCCAAACGGAGCCTTTCCCCTAAATGAAGGTGTGGAGCCGCCGTTGACTTAAGATGCGGGCCGGCCCCAATCCAGCATGCCGAGATATTTGTGGCTTTAACTGGACCAGAAGGCTAGAGTTAATAATGGTCCCAATTTCATCGTTTTGGGCTATCCTTGCGATGGAGACGGCAAAGTGGACGGACCTCCGGGACAAGGCATCGAGTGAGCCGTCCTGCCGGATTCAGCCTCTCAATAAAATGTATGCACAAGTCGCATAAGTGTACCCGATTTCTTACTATTTACCACCAGAAGTAACTCATACCTTTCCGGGGTTGAGGCCCATTACTCCAGAAATTAAGTATTGGTTTGCCATTTATTTGACGAACCATCATAAGCATATCGTTATCGGATCGTGTAAATTGATCTGGTCTAGAAGGTTTTGCTCTCAAAAAAACAGCCGGGCGTCTAAATATGTCATTCCCACATTGACAATCAAGTATCATAAGCCAATCACGGCAAACAAGATATCCGGCTTCATACATGCATGGACACCCAAATGAATGAACTTGGAGGCCTTTGTTTGTTATTACAGTAGGAATGTTGTTGCTTTTTTCAAGAACTTCATTTAGAAGTCTGGGTCTCCTATAAATCGATACATCCCCAGATCCAGAGAAGTAGTCCAATGAATCTGCTACGAGTGACTCAGAATCTTCATCTATATGACTCTCCGGGGATGCTTCATGTGCGAAGAGAGAGTGGTCGTCGGTTTGTTTAAGAATCTCCTCTTGAAGTCGAATAAACGCTTTTCTACCCTCCCCGTAAAGAAGGGGCATGTTCACATCGAAGATGCCTAGCAGAGAGTAAGCCCTATCCTCCAGTCGAGTTGTACTACGTTTTGCAGCCCAAGACATCTTTCGCGCAATGCTAAAGAATATCAGAGATCTCTTGCCATCGATTAACACTTCTTCATTGATGTTTGTTATTTTTCCAAGTAGTTCGATCGTTTCAAGCTTAGTCCCCAATTTGTACCAACAATTGTAGTAAAGGCTAGGTTCTGTGGTGCAACAAGCTCCTGCAACCTCCAGCCTCGTGTAAACCATCTGCTTCTGGCGAATTTGGAGTCAGGCATGTTAGGATCTTCAACGTTGGCACGTCGCTGAGGTAAGCATAACAGACGCTTGCCTCCTCGTACCATCGATACATGGCTTCAGATAGCTCCGCAGAGCTCGTCATGTCAATACAACAGGTATCGATCCAGATGCAGTCGTGACCATCCCTTTTTGCCAGAATGCAACTGTTTTCTAGCTTGGAAAACCCTTTCTTATGTCTTGGCAGTTCGCCTTGCATGTCTTGAAATGTGATCTCCTCACCCCAGGCGTGCGATAGAATAGCATACTTGTAGGACATAACCCCAGTTTCTACGAACTCCTCAACCTTTAATTTGGTAGTGTGAAGAAGTCGCATAGCGGAGTAATATCCGAGGTTATTATTGGTAGTGTGGTGTTCTGTTATATTTTAGTTTGACTCTTTGCTATTAAAGAACATGTTTTACCTACATTGGGATAGCTCGTAAGATGATATTGAAATAGGTTCAGAGTTTGTAAGAAGCAAGATCACGTAGTACATCGGTTTGAAGATCCCAGCGAGGTTTTGAAGATTCTTGGGGAGAAGCAGGCTCGTACGAACAACGTTGAAAGGCGGCGCCTTCTATTGGCTCAGAATTAGAGTCAGTTAATTGGATTGCTTTTCTAGTACTTATAGAATTTGCAGAAGGAACTTGGAATGGTATTGGAACTGGCTCTATTGAAGCTCCTTATAAGATGTCTTTGTTCATGCTACCTACCTAGCTTGATTTTTGAGATCGTTTCCGTGTTCGCCTTCTGCTACTAATTTAAAAGGCCTTTCTTATTTACCTTAACTCCTGTGATGAAAAGATCTAAAATGAGATAAAGTTTAAGCATATAATGACGAAATTTTAGCACCAAGCCCACAAGATTAGCTCCTCAGCCGGTCCGCCGTCTTGACGCTTCTCTCAACACTGATCTATTCTTCTCCGTCATGGTAAGAACAAGTCATCTCCGTAGTCGGTCCGCTCACCATCTAGATCTCTTGCTCTCTAATTCACAACGACTCATACCCCATCCTGCATAAAAGTAGACGAGAAATGTGTGCCCAAAAATCCAAGCATCGCCTTGTCCCAAGCCTTCAACGTCTTCAACCCCAATTTGAAAGATACTCGACTTAGCTATTTTACGAACATTTTTCCAAGGTGGTTCCTTCCAACAAGCACGGGTGTGAAGTGGGTGATAGCGAGTTGCTGGTGCTTTTCTGACCCTATCTGCCTCCCTGGTGACCCACGCAACTGAAGATGATAAGACTATATCGTATCTGACACGAGGAGATCTGATGCAACTTGAAACTGAACTTGGTAAGATATGGAAATTTTGATAATCGAGAAGGCTCAAAAATACAAGCTGCAAGTTGATCGTAGTAGTAAGAAATGGCTGAAAAGCACCAAGTCAAAGAAAACCGGGCCTGTATCAGATCACGTATTTGAGCATCAACAAGAGGATAACTATGATTCGCGCTGAAGAGCTCAAATCCGGTCAAAAACATAGTGGGTTTGAATAAAGACAAGTCAAAAAGTATACACGAATGCAGGGAAGAAAGAGTAAGATCCAAGACACATCTACAATTTTCAAAGGTCAAAGCTCAATGCTGCGGCAAAATTTCTACGGGTGAACGCCAACCACCAAACGACAATTATTCCACAAGTATATGTAGTGAAAACAATGCTCTAATACCCCGGTCCATTCTGTGGACGATACCCCCATTGCTGCGGTTGTTGCTGCAACGGCACACCATCATACTGCGCATATTTCTGGTCCGTCATCTTCAGCACCTTCCCCGGATGCCAGATGTTCATCAAAACCAACGCAATGAACATGGGTAGTGCGTCGAAGACGTAGAGGAAGAATTCGTGATGGTCGATGTACACGTTGAGCGAACCACCTTGGGGAGCCGAGAACTCGACGATGCGGAAGATTATTCGGTACTGTGAAGGGTTAGCGATTTTAACGAGTGGGAGAAGGGTACACACGGTGATGAGGAGCAGAGATACCCGGAGGACCCAGACGAGCTTGGAGGGACCGCGCTTTGCTGACGCGGCGAGGGGTGAGCGTCGTAGTTTGCTGCTGAACTGGACGGAGAGGAACATGAAGAGTACAATCAGGCATTCCTGGAAGATGACACCGGCGGTGACGATGTGGAGACCGAGTTTGGCAGTCTTGATTGTTTTGCTGAGGGAGAGAAGCCCGCCGCCAATCTGGACGATGAATGATCTGCTCTTGTCAGCGCGGTTCAATCGTATAGAAAAAAGAATCCTACATGATATCGAAACAGACAAAGACCACTCCCATCTTTGAGCCGTTTATGCCGAGCAGACTCTCTCCAGGCAAGAAGAATTTCATCATCCTCCCGAGCAGCATGTAATCGAACGCGTTAATGGACAGTGGCGCCAAAAGGACGAGCAGGAAAGATGCATCGTAGCTGCCTTTCTGCGTTGGATTCCGAGCAGAGATGATACGTGCTGCGAATGAGAGAGTCTCCCAAAGACCACCCATGATTATGACCCAACAGAAAGCTTTTCGATGAATGATGGCCTGGAAGAAGTGGACGATGGTCGTGAGTGCGAAGAGAGCGAAGAAGATGAGCGCAGCGGCGCCGGAGGGACAATAGCTCCATTGATTATTAGGTGCATCGAGTGCTGGTATTACGTTAGTAAGGGTCCTTCACATGAATCCTCAGACTGTACTCACGTATGCATTTCGAGATGGCCATGGTGGGATTATGAGTTAGTAAATGAATGAAAATGCAAAGGAACCGAAAGCTCTACTAAATTTTCAGATATCACAACAAACCACGAGAGGAATGATTTAAACGGGAAACAGAATATGGAGGAAATTGAAGGAGCGAAGACATAATATATTGATTAGCTACGAGAACAACGAGGCTGAGCAGGCGAGATATGGACACTGATGTCCCCATTTGGCTACGAAGCCGTTTGTCAGCGAGGCCAAAAGGGAGAGTGATACCAGAATTATAGCCACAGCCGTCATCTATCGCGGGAGTGGATTTGAGCCGCCAGCCCATTAAGCTGGATTCTGCTCAGTCATCTCCTTGAAACCCTTGAGGACCCGCGCCGATCTCTGAGACTGGAGAGGATGCTCGATGATTATTGGAGAAAGATATTTTTTTGGAGTCTCGGGAATACAGAAGAGGAAACCGTTTCGCCGTTGATATTATTGGTTGGCCGCTCGTGTTGCATGGCCCATTATTTGTGCGTCACAGGCGACGAGCTGCTACGAAACCCCATTACGAGTCGCTCAAAGGCGCGCGGAATTTGCGCAACGATGACTTCTTTTATACATAACTTCCGCTGCCTGCATCTGGCACTCGCCATGCGCAATAACCTATAAATCTCGCGGCAGAACGACTCTAGAAAGACAAACAAACAATCTGCATCATAGGCACGTCTTCGCCATGCGCAACCAATTCGTAGGCTGAGAAAAAAACACGAAAGATTGACGATTGGAGGGATCTACAGTGCCCGCGGATCGATCAATTTGTTTGAACGAGCTCGACAACCTGAGAGTCGCCAAATGGTAAAGCAACTCTGCGTGTTCTCTTGAACAGATGGTAGGTGGTTGACAGAGATGCAAGGAGGTTCAACCCCTCCCCCTTCTCGCCTATCTATGAGCATTTCTCCATCATTTGCTCCACAGGCCGTCTTTTGAACAAACCCCAATCCGAAAGAAAATATCGTGTGGTGCCTGTTAATTCTTTTCCCAAAGTATTTAGTGCAGCCTAATCAAAAATTGAATCTCTACTCATTTTCATAGCATTCATGATCTAATCCAACATTCAATGTACACTAAACTTTGCACAACTAAGAAACGGTCAAGACTTTCCCCCAGAGTCTGCATCCGCATGCTCAACCGCTGGCCCCGGATACGACAAGCATAAGATCGTTTGTTGAAGAAGCTTTCCTGCTAACTTGCCCCGCTGCATCTCGTAAGGCATGCTGATCAACTCCTCCCTTGCCACCCAACTTGAAAAGTACATTATGGGCTCATAACCAGCTTCATCAATTATGTCTGGGGCGAAACAAGGCAGCTCGTAAATTCTTACACAAGTGTGTCGAATAAGTGCTTCAACGACGTCGTTGTTTTCCCCGTGTATGACTTCTACACTCTCATCATCATCTATTTCATCCTCCCATGCTCTGAAGAGTGTTAATTTCTAAACTGTATCTCTACATCTCACAACATTTCACTTACGTTTCCATACATTTCATCCATCCTTCCAGCTCTGGGATAGGAAATGGTTTATCGACAATCCGGTAAAGCATCGTTATTACGAAGAGCCATATTGACCAGTAAGTGTGATCCCACCCTGCTTCAATGACTTCAGCCCAGTCCAACGGAGGGATCTTGACTAGATCAAAACAAATCAAATCTATTATTGTAGAGCAAAGTTCCTCGTCATACCGGGACACCCAATCGTACGCATGTTCGAGAGATAGGAGCTCGATGCCAGCGAGTAGAGGACTAACATGCTGGGTTATACTTTGACCAAGCTTAGACTTTTCATCAGGAAGGCGAAACACTCCGTAAATACTAGCCATTGACAAAAGAGATTGGATGGGCAGCATAGCCATTGCGAGAAGTGTCTTCTGAGTTTCTCGGTAAGTTTCGGCAAGTTTTTGATTTGCGTTGGTGGGTGGACTGAAATTTCGTTAGTTCTTGAAGATATGTTGTTGGTAAGACACCCACTGAAGTGATCCATCCCTATCGTGAATCCTCCTTGCATCAAATTGGAGCTTTTCGCGAGTCAATTGCAAAACAGCTACAACATTTCTAAACATAGGGCTCTGAGAAAAGTTCACGTCACTTCCCAAACAATACTCAGGAGAGCTGGAAAGAAATCTCTTTTCTCGTTCATTGGCAAGCACACAAGAAAGCGTGTCGAACCAACCAAATGCGAACTCATCAAACTCGTTCAGACGAGAATGAGTTGTGGGCTTCTGGCTAGGAATGTTTATCCAATACATGAACTCTTCTTCTGGGCCCATTATACGCCTTAGTGGAGCATGGGAGTTCTGGGATTGACGAAGTTGCTTAGCTTCCGGCGGCGGGGTGATTTTTAGGTTGACTCGATCCAATTTTTGTTGATTCGTGATAAACCCATAACCTGTGAGCAATTCAGAGTTGTTTTTGTTCCCGTAGTAGATGTAAATTTGGTCGCCCTGCTCGATAAATATGGAATTGGTCAGGCTGATGTGTTCCGCCACTGGATGCGATGCCCAGGTCACATTTTCCACACCATTATGATTGCCAAGATCTACAAGAGGAAGGAGTACAGAGAAACTATCTCTTTTGATATGCTCACGAATCCTTAATAAATCTAGACTCGAGGCTACCAATACATCATCAAAAAGGACAGCCGAGAGCGTATTCGAGGCTCGGAAGCTTCTCGTGCTGAAGATGGTGGCAGCCCATTGGTATAAGATGAGTGGATATTCAGAAACGTCAAAATCTCCTTCGACGAGGAGCGAGATGCCCTCTTCCCAATCCCTGAGCCATATTTCCTTCGTCTTCCTGACAGCCGGCTCTGCATTTGTGCCAATGAGATAATTTTGATCATCATCTGGCCACCAAGCTGGGATTGCAAGGCTTTGAGGGTCATCTGGCTGGGGCAACAGTCGAATGTAAGGCCACCAATATGACTTTTCTTTCAACAGATATTGTTGGACGAGGAAGAAGTTTCCGATAAGGTGTGGTCTGCCATTTTGAAGAGCTGAAATAAAGCATTCTGGAAATAGCAACGAGCTGGGATGCCGGAATAGACTGCTAAGTTCCACCGCATTCAAATACGAGAGAGAAACACGAAATGAACATTTCATAAACTGCGTGGCGGGAGGGATGACCTCGGTAGCTCTTAATGATAGCCCAGTAATCTGGTCAGAGTAGATCTGGACGCGGGCGTCACAGAAAGATCCATTCTGGGTGGACCAATCGATGAGGTCTTGGAACAATGAATCTTTAGACATATCGACGATTTGCGGAGAAAGGCAACGTGTAGTAAGGATGTTCCAGGCGTGGATAGCGGGCGGAAAAAATATTGATCAAGTCATGGGTTGCGTAGTGAGCTGAGGATGAAGTGGTTGCACTTTCCTTGCGGTGCTCATGATAGTCGCCTTTTGGATTATCTGGAGCTGACGGTTGGCTATGTAACCATAATTATTTTATCAGGCACATGCATAGTTCGAAAAAGGCGTTTTCAACCCGAGACTCCAACCCAGAACATCGACTGCATGGAAAGAAGTCTGGCGATCTGTTTTCCGGTGGACGCCCGTCCGTTCACTCGCATATCAATCCCAAGCATTCGACAAGGAAACGAAGAGGAACTGTTCCCAAGCTTGCGACAAAGATAGCCAGCTGTCTCCAAGTTATGGCATGAGAAGGGTTTGTGATTTTCCTTGGAGCTTTAGTAGCTGTTACAATTGGGCAGTGGTGGGAGAGTGGATCCGCCGAAGCGAGAAGGTCAAGAACATCATCGCGACTTTCTCCTTCTCCAGACAGCAACAACTCCATCCAACACACAGTCGCCAACCTCTGGCACCATAGAGCGACGGGGTGAACAGCGTGTCGGGGCAACTTTTATCACCGTCTGCAGAATACTGTTCCGCTGTTCACACCAATCAAGGAGATCTGACTGAACTCCTCGACGCTCGTGGGGAAGATTGTCTGCCAGACTGGCTCTTTGCATGCTCTAAATGTCACACTGCAGGCTCTTCACCTACCCTTGCGTGTCTCCTCCAGACAATTATTGGCACAAAGTGGATTGCTGAGAGATAGGAGGACATGATGGTTTGATATTGGAAAGAAGCCTTTCGAGGCGTGTACTATCATTGCTGATCCGAGAAGTTGGTTCCGATAGATGTCATCCGAATCCCTTCCGATCCATACCGTTCGAGTCCAGACACCACATTCATGCAGACTTCAATGAAAGTGGGGGATTGGGATGGAAGCATGGGACGAAAGTCAATTCCTTCACCGCAACACACACATCTGCGACGGAAGATTGGACGGCGAGAGAAGATGCACAGGATGGCGGAAAGCTGCAGCTGTGATGTTGTATCTCTAGCGGTCAAGGCCAATGACCGATGCTCCCAGCAGCATGGGACACTGGCACAGAAATGGGGTCGTCTCTCTGCCCGGATACGCGGGCGGGACACCTGCTAAAATTGGCATTCATCGAGAGGGGTAACAATGGAGAGCTGCATGATGGAATCCGTGGGGCGAGGGAGGCATGTCACATGGATATTTTCCGACCACAGAAACATCTCTTCGGTGCTGCAGGTGCAAATGCCCACGTAATACATCTAGTCATTCTTCTTCTGCGTCTTCTTTCCCTTGCCAGTGTCCTCGATCCATGTCCGTAGTTGCTAATTTTGAGTCCCAAGAAGCTTCTCACGGGCCTTTTCAACACGAGGCTGACAATGGTGATGGCGAGGCTGAGTCCAAAAGTCGCCTGACAATCCGCTGATCAACATTGCCTGACTATAGCCAGACCACTTTCTACCCATCATTCCCGTCCCTGAGACTGAGAGGTCGAACCCCCACGTCATAGATCTCCCCAGGCCGAAGTCTCCGTTGTGCGACAGTTGCACCTCTTTCGTTGTCCCACGCAGCCGTGTCACACGCAGCCTCATATCGGCGTGTTCCACTGCATTCCTCGACACGCAGTGCACGCCTTGCACGCCTTGCACGCCCCAAGTCGCTCGGCCCGGGAACAGCAGATATAAGAGTGTCTGCTATTCATCCAAGCGAACAAAGTTCAATGCTCCACCACCACTACTACCCAAAGCACTTTACTTTGCGGCCCGCTGCATATTGCTAGGCTAGAAGCTTGCAACCCAAACTTTCCGTATCAATGCCTTTCAAACATGGCAAACATTTCGAGGCCAAGCACTCAACCCATCGCGCTCGCAGACTGAGCCAGCTGGCCGAGACCGAAGGCGCCTTTGCACCAGCTCTGACAGTAAGGAGACCATCTTCTTGCTGTGCTCTATCCAACGCTGACTTATCAGACCCTCTACGTTGGCATATCAGCAGTCTTCGGCCAAGGGAACGAAACATCTACTGCTACTATAGCTATCGCGATTCACGACACCACATACCTCCTCGATTTCTCGGTTCAGACTCTCCATATCAATGCTCAGCAGGAAAAGGACGAAGACCTAATTGCCGACTATGTCATACAACAATTGGAGACCTATGAGCACAACACAGCAAGCAAGTTTATCGGTGCGGGATTGCCGCATGAACTTCTGAAGAAGGCCCCAAGGCTATGCTCGAAACTCTGGCTTGAACTTGACATCGTCCCCATTACAATTGCCCATGATATTGACAGAGCCGAAGAAGACCCTAGATTTTGGACCGAGAAGTCTGTCGATGAGCAGGCAGATTCAATGGCAAGAAAATGCATCATGTAAGCTCGACTACTACTTCCAAGCGCTGAATCTGACATTCCCAAGGCATTTTGGCCCAAGTTTAGCTCCATTGTGCCAAGTTGGCTACAGAGGTATTGTTGAAATCGACTCAGGATCTGAGGCTCGAATTCTTGCTCTTGATGATTTCAAGAAGTCTTGCGGATCACACACCTGGGATGCTATGATGCACTTTGTACAGGCTCTGAAGAAATCCAAGACCAAGGTTGCCTTCTTCAGTAGCACACCTCAAGGTGGAGGGGTTGCTTTAATGAGACATGCCCTCATTCGTCTTGCTAGATTGTTGGAAGTTGACATGAACTGGTAAGCTTGACACAATATATCCCTCTACCTTTCTAATTCAAGATTAAGGTACGTGCCAAAACCAAAACCAGGAGTGTTCAGAATCACCAAAACAATTCACAACATTCTCCAAGGCGTCGCCGAACCAGGCGTGAGAATTAGTGCAGATGAGAAACAAATTTTGGTCGACTGGATCGGAGAGAACGCTGATCGGTACTGGTTGTCACCTGGTGGTCCTTTACAGCCACCCGAGGAAGGTGGCGCAGATATCATTTTCGTAAGTGAACCAAGTTACCGAGGCTGAAATAGCTAACTTTCGAAGATTGACGACCCGCAAATGCCGGGTTTGATCCCTCTTATCAAAAAATTGACCCCAAATCGCCCAGTTCTCTATCGCAGTCACATTGAGATTCGTAGTGATCTAGTGGCAAAGGAAGGTTCACCTCAAGCAGATGTATGGCAATTCCTGTGGGACCGAATAAAATTGGCCGATATGTTCATCAGTCATCCAATTCCAGCATTTGTTCCAAAAAATGTTCCACGCGCAACGGTCGCCTACTTACCTGCAACTACTGACTGGTGGGTTCAAAGACACAAATTCCGAAATAATACTGACTATTCTAGGTTCGATGGGCTAAACAAAGATATGCATGAGTGGGATCAGGCCTATTATGGCCACATTTACAATGAACAATGTCACTCAATCAGAATGACAGAACTGAGGTGGCCCGGTAAAAAGTATATCGTCCAAGTTGCCAGATTTGATCCCGCAAAGGGAATCCCGACCGTTATAGAATCGTATGCCGAATTCCGCAAACTTCTGGCCAAGACTCATCCTAAAGTTGATCCACCTCAACTCGTCATGTGAGTTCTCATATCCTTGAATTGGGCGTGACTAATTCGGTTCCAGCTGCGGCAACGGCTCTGTCGATGACCCTGATGGAACTTTGGTTCTCGATCAGACAATGTCCGATATCGAGAAACGCTTTCCCCACCTCCAATCCTCCATCTCCGTCATGCGTCTTGCTCCCAACGATCAGCTCCTCAACACTCTCCTATCAGCATCGCACATTGTCCTCCAGCTATCCACCCGCGAGGGATTCGAAGTCAAGGTCTCTGAGGCCATTCACAAAGGCAAGCCAATCATTGCTACTAGAACTGGCGGCATTCCACTCCAAGTTCAGCATCGCAAGAACGGCTACCTTGTTGAGCCTGGCGATTGGCACGCTGTTGCAAAACACCTGTTTGATTTGTGGACAGATGATAAACTTTATCAAGAGATGAGTGATTTCGCAAAGATCAGTGTCAGTGATGAGGTTGGGACGGTTGGAAATGCTTTGGCATGGTTTTATCTGGCAGATACATGGGTAAAAGGGAAGTTGGTGCCTCATGAGAGGTGGATTAATGATTTAGCGAGAGACGCTGCTGGAATTCCTTATGAGGAGGGAGAGAATAGATTGCCGAGGGACTTTTGTGCTGGAAGAGTATACACGTGAGAGGAAGGTAGTATAAGGTCAATGATACGAGTTATCAAAATGAGGTGTTGGGGGTTTAGAATGGAAGGTTGCTTAGCAGAGTAGAGGTGAGCAATAAAAGTAGAAAATAAATTACATCCTTCTCCATGGTTGATGTAGTCCTCAATCTCCTGTCTCCTTTGAGGTCAGTACAATTGTACATTGTACCTTGCCTTCAATGTCCTCCGTCCCAGGTTCTCCAGTAAGACCGAATCGATGCGCTTCTGCGTCCTTCATCTTGAGCCTCTTCATCACAGCGGTTTTCACTACCGGTCTTCCATCCTCTACTACCATCACAATATCCTTTGTGTCTGCACTCATCATCTGCCCGCCGCCTTTCATTTCTGTGCCCTTAACCTCATCACCAGCATAGAGAATTTCGTGAAGCCTAACCGCAAAGACGAAATCGGTAGACTTTTCCCACGCTACCGCGCTCTCATGCCCTCGCTCTAGATCGAGACTCCCGCCAACCTCCACCTGCCCTCCACCTTGCCCACCAGTAGGGTCCACTCTGGTTTCCACCTTGGCACTCTTCTTCTTGGATGCGAAGCCGGCGAACCTCGCACCATGGGCCGTCTTGACCCCCGTGATCATGAAAATGGGTTGTTTGAACGGCCCTCTCCCATAACTGCCCACGGCCAGCCATGATCTCACGCCTCTCATGTCAAAGCACTTTTGGACGTATTCCACTCCGGGGCTAAAGTGCTCGGTCTTGAGCTCCTTGACGAAATACTCATCCCCGGCGTTGACTCCACAAATGCTCAGAAACTTGATAATGAGGGGAAAGCAGCCGAGTCCTGCTTCAGGAGGTGCACCGTCTCGTCCTCTTTCGTCACCGTCTCGTAGGCATCGGCTCTCTCGTCGTACGCTGGTAGATCGCCTTTTGTTGAGGGGGTCGCCGAGGCGATGAGGCGAGGTTACAATGCGTCCAAGGGAAGAGACTTCCCTGGCTGGTAGTTGGTATCCGAAAGGACATAATACGTCCGACCAATGTCTTTGTCTTTGGGCATTGTGATGTTCGAGTTTCAAGGTGCTTTGTTTTTGAGATTTCTGACGCGATTTTCAGCGGATTAATACTTATCGGTTGGAAGCTGCATTGGGATTTCGTTTGCATGGGGATTTTGTCTGCATGAAGAGGCGTCTGCAGGAGCAACACCAGACCACACAAACTTGTATATTTGACCATTTGTATATTCCACCAATCATTCTACTGCGATCCTGGAGCCTGGTCAGTTGTACGAACTGTCCTGCTGCATTTGAAAGGTCAGGCTGCTTATACAACTGTTCTGGCCAGCGTCAGGTTACACGTCTGTCCTCAGCTCTATCTTCAGCTGCACTACCCCTCAATGCTATTTCTGCTCCCGGTTCAGCTGGCCTTGCCGACAAGAATCTTGACACTTCCTTAGTCTAAGCGATATCAAACGATCATCGTTATATTAAATATGAGTCAATCAAGAGATCGGCGGAATCTGTCTAAGTATTGGAGTTCCATCCGAGCTAAAAGTCCCTTTCATGTGTCTGCTGAAGTAGATACACCACAATAACTTGATATAAGTTCAGTCGAGGCTCAAGCACCAACAAGCATCGTATACAATGATGCCGATGTAAGGTTAGACATTGAATCTGGGGAAACGTTACTGTATATTGGTGCTTAACCTTATCGGTTGTTTGGTATCGATGAAACAGCATCTTCGCAGGAGATTTGCGATGCTTACGATGCTCGGGTTAAGAGGATCAAGATGTGCGGGAAAGGAGTAGGGCTCAGTAATGAAGCTGGTCGACGAACTCTGGCCGAGGAACGGCGAATGGTGGAGAAAGCATATAAACTTCTGATCAACCCGGCAAGACGTCAGGCATACGATAGACAAGGGTCAGACCCACAACACATGATGGACTCATGGTCTTCAAATTTCGACCTCACTCCAGAAGGAATTTTGAATGGAAGGCTACTAAACCTGCACACGAAACCGGTCGAAAATGAATCTTCCAATTCAGACACTGCTTCAAATTTCTCTTGCTCGAGTGGTGGGCGAACTAACTCTAGCATGAAAGTTGAGGTTACAACAGTCGGTGGGAGGAAATCAAAGACTATTGTACGAGTTGGACATGTGAAGCACAGAAGCGGTAAACGACACAGATCACGGCACTCTGTGCAGGACTATCCACGACCTTCGACACCTCCCAACGCCTGGAAATTAAACACTGATGCTGTATCAGACGATACTTTCGGCAATAAATACGCTGTTCAACAAACGAATCCTATTCAAATTCCTATCAGTGGCGAGCGATGGAATGACGCTCATTCGGATACGGAAAATTCTGGTCAAGAAGACGACTCTCGATATCTCAATTCAAGTCAAGACCAAGGCTCTTCTGTTGGAAAGTCGAGTTCTCGACTTGAGAGACCCGCTTCGTCATTTATTCTACCAAGCGACCAGGGACTTGGGGTAAACACTTTGAGCCCAACACATGCCTCCCCACCGATCTATCTCTCTCCTCCATCCCAATTGGTAAGCTCATTCCCGGACCGGGAGCCACTTCACGGCAGACACAAAAAGTCGGCGCGGAGTGCGGGGAATACTACCCCAAACACAAACCGTGTTGAAGCAAGATCACGAACATCCATGTCGAGAATGAGGAGTGCTCCTGACCTCACCCATTACTCCTCAAATGATCCCCTTACGGTGCCTTCTTACCATTACGGGTTTTTTGACATGAACACGAATCACAACACACAAAAGTGAGTTGGTTCCTCCCATTCGTGTGTGAAGTAGAACTAACACAAGAAAAGAGAAGGAAGTGCTCACAAATGGTTCATGAAGCTTGATAGTGAAGTCCTGGAGGTGTTGGAGAATAGTCTAGACCAAGACCATCATCCGGTAAAGGTTGCTATACTGGATACCGGCATTTGTCTCAACCATCGTCTATTTGCAGCTGAGTCGGTCAAGGACCAGATTATAGAAGTAGAGGATTTTGTTAAGCTGAACAAATTTCATGCATCTGAGCGGACGATCCAATTCCATCCGGAGCCTGACAATGATGGACACGGAACCAAGGTTGCCTATCTTCTCCAGAGAGTTGCACCTCACGCCCAGCTCTACATCGCTAGAGTTGTTGAAAAGACTCATGGCAAGGATAAAAACATGGCATGTAATGTAGCCGCTGTGAGTCAGCTCCTTGATTTCCTCCCTCTCATGTCGCCTCGGCAGCTTTCCTCATAGTAAGATACCGTGCTCACTGTTGTATAGGCTATTCGGTGGGCCATCAAGAAAGAAGTTGACATCATCTCCATGTCGTTTGGCTTCGCCGACAGCCAGCCCGACATCCTCGCGGCCATAGATGAGGCAAAAGAGAGGGAGATCCTACTCTTTGCAGCAGCTTCTAACGGCGGAGGAAACGAAGACATGACGTTCCCGGCAAGACTCGACGGTGTCTTTGCTATCAACGCCACGGATGGGGACGGCAAGTGGTGGGGGGAAAATCCGGACCCTAAACGACACCATGATCAATTCTGTACGCTGGGCAAATCGGTCCACACAGCTTCTCTGAAAATCATAATGGAATATGCTTCCGGGACGTCTATTGCAACGCCGATAGCTGCGGGAACCGCCGCGTTGGTCATTCATTTCATTCGTAAAAGAGATGATGTTGTTAGGAAGGAGGAGGTCCAGGATTATGAAAATATGAGAAAGATATTGTTCGCGATGGCTGATAGAAATCATGAGCTAGCTGCTGAGAGGAAGTATCTGGCGCCGTGGAAGTTGTTGAATGACTCTGATGACGTTATAGAGGCTGCTATTAGGAAAGCACTTGATGATACATGGTCTGGGCCTGGAACTCCTTGGTCACACTATGGTGGTGAAAAGCCTTAGATTGGTGTTGGAGATGGCGATGCCTACTCTGAAGCGGGAAATCATAGAAACAAGGTACACGAAGAGAATGTCAAGTCCTGCAGAACAAGATTTTTCAATACGAGAGCCATAAAGAAGGCTGTGAACTTTCGTGCCTGTTACCCCACGATGACTGCCGAAGCCACACTCATCGAGACAGATTCTTGGGCTGATTCCCGTTTCACCTTCTGCACGATATATTATATATAGAAAGATGCCTCGTATCATATGACGACGTGGCTCATAGCGAGCCCATGACTCCGTGCTCCTGCATACAGCCGCAGCAGGTGCCTAACGCCACACCCCAGATTCTCCCAACCACCTTGAGCGACGCAAGGGATCTTCCCCAAACTCAAACATACCCCTACTTTGAGATACGAAAAAAACAACTTTTAAGCTCAATTCAGGAACGCTGTCTTGGATGTGCAGTCCTGATCTCGCTGAATAAGAAGGACCTGGTATCGCACCACCGTCGTGGATTCTGAGGCCCCCAGCCTCATCGATCCCAAGTGCTGTCTTTCCAGACCATACCCTCCAGCATGGAAGAAGCTCTCGACTCGCTCCGCATCACTCGCCGCCGCATCTTCTCGTCACGATGGCTCCTCGGCTCAAAAGTCCTCTCGAGAAGATCAAACAAGACCAGATCCCATCTTCTGGAAATCCCGCCCGAGATCCGTCTTGAAATATACCGCTACATCAACCCCACCTCATCGTTCTTGCGTCCGCCTGCCAACCCGCTGTATCGTCTCCTATTCATCTGCAAATTCTTACGGCGAGAGATCGCTTCTCTATTCTATAATGCCCGCTCATTCACGTTTCTGGACCCGAAGCCATGTGGCTTCTTTCTCAACACTACCGCGACTCATCTACACTTGCTTACGGGACTGACGTTGAGCGTCTGTGGGAATGAGACGTATACACTGGAACCAATCTTCGAGATGCTGGTTCGGAACAACGTCCCACTGAGAACCTTGGTGTTGAAGCTCATGCTTGTCTTGGGGGATACGATTCCCGAGAAGCCACCAGTAGAGAAGATGCTGCCGGCAGGTACTGCCGAGACGGTTTTCTCGGAAGCAAGGTCTCGTGCTCGACGTTTGAGCGCAGATTTTGGGACGGATTTGAATTTGGTTCCGGAACCTGTCGTGGATCTCGCTGCAGAACCCCCAGCGACTCAATATGAGATTTTCAAATCAGCAATGGGGTCGATGAGATCTGTTCGCTACCTAGCAATTGATGGACATCCGACTGGTGATTGGGCGGTTGAATTTGAACTCGCCGTGCTGGATTTGTATTTGAGGATGTTTGAGGTCGCGAAAGAGGAAGGGAAGCGGGTGTACAAAGGCCCAAGCCCTTTGCCGCCGGGGTATACTTATGATACATATTGGCTACACAACGATGTCTGGATTCAGGGTGAGGAGAAGCCTGACCCGACGGATTTCTTACGAGAGAATTATGGCCCTTGGAGACGTTTACCGGGTACTTGACGATGAACATATGAGGATCTATGATGAGACGATTTACGATGGAGCGTTGCCGAAGTTCAAACTGTAGTATTCATAATAATAACTAATATTTCATATCAATTCATGTTGTTACATACGTACTCAGTCCTTTCATTTATGTGAAGTCAAAGCCATCTTCAAAACTGAAATCATACTTCGAAATGACTGGACAATGCCGACCAATTATAGTCCTGGATCGGTCACAGCAAGAGGATCTTTCCAATCAGTCATATCCCCTCATTGCTACTCAAAGCTTGCATCATAATCGAGCGCTTGATTGATCATAACAATAGATTCGACAGAATCCTGGTGCCAGGAATACCTTATTCATGATTGGCAGCCTTGAATTAAGCCTACCTTCTCATGGCCAAGACAATGATTTGACAATCTTGAAAACTTCATTCCACCAGTCGTAAGGGCTCGTTGAAGGTATCTAATATTGAGTTCCGTCATATTTGTTGGATGATGGTGGCGAACCGATGAGAAGGGTAGAACTAGGTATTTCATCGTTCGGTGATGACCATGGGAAGTGATTCAAGTCTGCATAATGGCTGACAATACTAGCGTTCGTTATTATCTTTCAACTCAGATCTTCGAGAACGACCAAAAAATTTGTCTCATCCAAAATTCAACCTTATTGTGACGTCTCCAGTATCTGAACCTCTTCAGCGCATCCACTCATATAATCCCAATACGTCAACTAACAAACCGAGCACAAATGCGCCACTCATCACCAGTGACTATTCACCGACTCCAACTATCGCTTTCATTTCATTTTCGGACTCTTCCTCCGGGTTGTGTCGTCGGAGATCGAAACGAACATCTCAAGGCGATCCCGGTCTAGCTGCATGCAATCATCTAGGGATCATTAGCTGACCGTGATCGCTTACTGACCCACACGCACTAAAATTACGGGAAGATTTGACGTGAGTCTCGCTAGCACAGGGTGAGAGTGACAGGGTTGCGTTCTTTGGTGATGGTCGATCTTTGTGGGATCCGGTGTTGCTGTTACTCGTACGATGGATGTGGCTACGGGTGTTAACATGAATGGAGACGAAACCAACCGGGCTTTAGCCAGTGTAGAGTTAACACCGGGAGTAAATGTGCCATCTTAACTCCAGAGCGGATGCTTTAAGAATGTAAGTGTGAAGTTGTGCTTCTTTGATGATTACATCTTGATTGTCCTTCCCACAAGACAACACCAATCTACCACCTTTCTCATTCATCAAACAATCACAATGGCCGCCACAATCGCAAATTATGCCCCCAAGCTGGCGGGAAAACGAGTCCTCATCATCGGTGGTACCTCTGGTATCGGTTTCGGCGTCGCTGAAGCCCTCGTCCAGCACGGTGCCGGCTCAGTCATCATCTCATCCTCCTCTGCTGGGAAAATCGCCAAAGCACTTGAGCGCCTAGAGAGCAACAACTCAGCCAAATCCCAGATCCAAGGATTCCCATGCGATCTAGGATCCCCAGAGACCCTCACTTCCGAGGTCGAGAAGCTGTTTGATCAGGTCTCCCAGGGTGGGAAACTTGATCATGTTGTTTTCACGGCGGGTGATTCGCCCGCTGTGGGTAAACTGGAGGATTTCAAATTCGATGTTTTGAGGCAGGCCGGTACGGTCCGCTTCTTTGCTCCGCTGGTTGTGGCTCAGCAGCTCAGGAAGCATCTCAATGAGGGGGTGGCATCTTCATTCACTATCACTACAGGTGGCGCTACAGAACATTGTTCCGAAGATTGGACTGTCATGTACTCATATCTGTCGGGTCTGCGTGGTATGACCAGAGGTTTGGCTGTTGATCTTGCTCCCATTCGAGTCAATGCTGTGGGTCTGGGACCGGTGGAGACGGAGATCTGGGGACACGTCAAGGAGATGGGTTATTGGGATTATGTTACTGGTAAACTCAAGGCGAGAATGACGACTGGTCGGATTGGTAGTGTAGAGGATGTTGTAGAGGCTTACTTGTACTTGATGAAAGATAAGAATGTTTCTGGAAGCGTGGTTGAGAGCACAGGAGGTACCCTTCTCTCATAGTTACTCAGTTTTAGTTTAGATTCAGTATTTACGTAGAAAACAATGAGGTTGGTTCGTTCTCTGATAGTTACGTTGTATTTCTTATTTGACTCCTTGTGAACAATGCAAAATCTGACTTAGACTTGTGTCATTTTGCGAGTCGAAGATTTCTTTTGCTTACGTCATATTTATTTCCCAGATTTTGGGCATTGAGTCTTGGTGGCAGTCATGTAACGGTTATTCCCATCTTCTGATAGAATTTGTCAGCTTCAAATCAGAGATGCCACGGTTTTGCTAATCTTGCAGTCTTTACGAATATCAAAATGCCAAAGAGAACCTCATTCAACGGATTTTGCATCCGTCCATCTCTCGTACAATACCCATGCAAGCCAGCCAGCCATATCGCCATCCCACCGGACATAACCCAGTGTCGTCAAAACATTATCTCCATTGTAACTCCTACGAATCAAATTGGAATCTCGTATCTTAGTTATAAACCGTCGTTGTTGGAATAAAGGATCCTATCCCGACGGCCCTAGAGGCGGCACGGCAGCAAGGATGCTCGGTATTCGGAAATCCTAAATGTCCATCCCCAGGCACTATCAGCCGCTAAAAGTCCGTACCCAGCACCCGCACTGCATTTCATTGCAGCGCATGGATGGGGTCATTCTACAATCAACCTTGGGTTGTTTCCTAGCTTTCAATCTTACAGTAACGACTGTATTTGATCCCATCAACACCCTATGTTCTCCTTCTACAAGTCGGCGGCTCGACTTAATACATTAAAAGGCCAGATTAGAACCGTCAGCATGATGAAGGAGGCTATTGTGTCTAAAGGACCCAAGGTCAATATCACCGAAAGTCCAATTCCAGAGGCGGGGAAGGGACAGGTGGTTGTGAAGGTTGTGTATAGTGGGAGTAATCCAAAGGACTGGTAAGTGTTCAATGATTACTATTTCCATCTCACCTTGCGATTGCGATTGACTCTAATACAGGCAGGAAGAGACCACAGTATTGGGGCAGTGTTGGTACTGGAAATCAGGGTGATGATATCTCTGGTATTATCCATGAAGTGGGCGAGGGTGTTTCTGAGTTCAAACCTGGAGACCGAGTGGCGGCTATGCATGAGATGAAGACGCCTGGTGGTAGCTATGCTGAATATGGAGTCAGTTGGGCATATACCACATTTCATTTACCAGAAAAAACATCTTTCGAAGGTAAGTAGACGATTGCGTTGAATTACTGGACCGATTCGCTGATTCAATCATCAGAGGGCGCTGCCATACCTCTTACTGCTCTCACAGCAGCCTGTGGTCTCTACTCACGACTCGGCCTCCCACAACCATGGTTGCCCCTCCAAAACTCACAAAAACTTCCCCTCGTCATCTGGGGCGCCTCATCAGCCGTGGGATCCTACGCCATCCAACTCGCTCAACGCTCCAACATCCACCCACTCATCTGTATCGCAGGCCGTGCACAGTCGCATGTCGAATCACTCATCGACCGAAGCAAAGGTGATGTGGTACTTGACTACCGCGACGGAGACAATGCCGTGATCCAAAGCATTAAAGATGCTTTAAACGGTGAGAAGCTTGAATACGCATTCGATGCCATTTCAGAAGATGGTTCATATCAGGCCATCTGTCAAGTTTTAGATCATCAGTCAGGAAAAATGGCCCTAATTGTTCCAGCAGCCTCATATTCTGAGATTCCGAAATCAGTGCAGAAGAGTGTCATGTTGGTAGCGGATATTCATCTGGACTTGAAGGATTTTGGTTTTGTGTTCTCGCGATATTTTACGAGAGGACTTGAGGAGGGTTGGTTCAAGGCTCATCCGCAGGAAGTTGTGCCGGGTGGATTGGAGGGCGTGCAGAAGGGCTTGGAGGATTTGAAGAATGGGAAAGCGAGTGCAGTGAAGTACGTGTTTCGGATTGCAGATACATCAGGTTTGTAGTCTTGAAGTTAGTGGAGGCATTGTGAAGAAAAATGGCAAAGTAGTTGAAGCATTGGTTGTCAAAGATAGTTTCTATGTCATGTGAGATTTTCAATCTAGGATGTAAAGAAGGCTTGGTGACACAAGAATGATATCATATATTTATATCATTTTTCAATCTTGCACTTTCGATCGGTTCACCATCCTGGCAGATCTTCGGGTCATGAGGCTGAACTAAGAGCAACACTTGACCCAACTACCGACGGCAAAATAATCTTGCTAAAGCTAGTAGGTGAAACCTCTTGCATAGAAAGAATTCAATTGGTCTTTTGAAAGCGGCGTAGTGATTTGGGAAAATGGAACAATAAGCTGGAGTAACTCAGCAGGGAGTTGCCTAATTGTACAACCCTTCCGACTCAGAGAATTGTTTAAAAATCATCTCAGATATAATCAAAAACATCAATGAGTCAGAATCTGATTCCCAGGGGAAGTAAAGTAAGCCCGAGAACTTGCAGATTCGGCATTGCAGGCTTCCAACTTGTTTAACCAACCCCTGGCGTTTTCCGGTGTGTCTGCTTTGGGAAAAGCAAGTGACGATAAGTTTCGTAGCACCTCGCAAACGATTGGCCTTTATTTCACCACGTATTAGAAGCCTGTCATTTGCCTCATTTCAATTCTGTCATATTTTTTGTGCCGGGCTATGCATGTTTCACATAGCCTCGCGGTCTGCCGGTGTCTCTCGCGAGGCTAGCGATTACGTTCTGCCTATAAAGCGAGTGTTCGATCAAACTCAATTACTTTGGTAGATTATTGGGACCCTCCTTTGAGACTCAGAGGTCAGCTAAGAATTTTCAATGGCTTCTCTTGGCCCAACTCCGGATCTCGAGTCCGATCTGGCATCTTGGAGATTCAGCAGAACCATCAATTTTGGGTCGAACCCCCCATTAGGGCTAGATTCACCATCAAGATCCTGGAGGCCTTTGACCCAAGAAGAACATGATGGTCAGCAAACTGAGAAATCAGCAGCTTCACATCCTTTGCTCGCAAACCGGCCTAGCAGCCCACCAATGGAGAACCCAATACCGTTACAATCCAAGAAACGGCAGCTGTGGCTCACAATCGCACTTTCTACTATCACTCTTCCCTTTTCAGGATTTTTATTCTACTACTTGATTCAAATTTTGATTAAAAATGATCCTCAAGTTGGGCCTTGGCTGCTGTCGCTAGGTCCTTCAAAGACTTTGCTATTCGTCACGGTCTTGTCACAAACGTTGGTCCTGTTGAATCATATCTTGATGATCCGTATCCTTGATATTCTCAGATGGCAACTCGCGATGAGAAAAGAAGGTGTGGAAGCACCCGTGTTCTTCGTTCTTGGGGCCGCTATGTCTTTCGTGGGAGCGTTGGCGATGGTTCGTATTGGTGGAAAAACTAGCATATGGAGTTTTCACAAGTAAGCAGAGCTAATTAATTAGTAGAAAATGGAAGCCTGGCTGATCAGCAGCAGATTATTGACACCAATTTTATTTCCATTTACCAATGTATTACTCAAAGGTGAATTGTTGACTGTTCAAATCTGTCCATCAGCCTCTCCGTAGAGTGCGAATGTTAATCTAGGTGAACAGCTCGAATCACATATCCAGCAGTTTATATCGCACAAAATACGACGCAGATGTTCTCCGGATTGGCGCCTCTAAATACTACACGCCTCCTTGAGGCTCATCTAATAGCTCCGGCTGTCATTTGCACCTATTTTTCTGGGAATATTGCGAGCATTCTCTCAGTTCCGAAATATGTAGCCGAGGCTGAGCCCGTTTCTTGCGGTGGCCCGGATTGCGATTCAATATTTCTTCCAGGTGGCGTAGAGCAGATGCGATTACTTAATACGAATCTCAGTGGCACGTTACTTCAAGATGGGTTTCTCGACGCTCCAGATGCTATCACCTCTTTTGATACTCCTGGCTACCAGCTAGATTTCTACCCAGCAACTGACTTCGAATTTGATCCAAGTCATGATTGTTCGCTGTATGGCGTAGTAAGTGGAGAAGGTCTGTATATGTGTGTGGCCACTAATGTGTGGTCAGACCTCGTCATAGGTAAGAAATCAGTCTTACCATCTGTGTAATGCGGTACTGAATGCTGTCCAGGCTGGAGCGTTTGTCCCACAGTATTGTATGATCAAAATGCTTGTATCACAAACACCACCTGGACAGAGGTGTTGCAACAGAATGTTACTGTGTCGGGATGGAAACGCTATGCGCAGGTGACGTACGATAGCAAGAATCTATCCGTCTTAGACGCAGCAATTAGGCCATGGAAAGAAGCAGTCAATTACACAGCCAGCGATTTTCGTCTCGCATATGACACTGTGCTCGATGATAATGCCACCTCTTTAACTCAACCTAGGATCAACTCTTCACAATCAAACCCGGACTTTTACATGGTACAATCTCTCTTGTATCAACTCGGTTGGGTTCTTCGCCTATACATGGACGACTTTCCCGCGGACAGTAAAACACCAACCGATCTTCTCAAAAGCATGGTTGTGATTCCCATTCAGTTCTCCACAGCAGCATGGCAGAAAATTAACTCTACTCTGAGTGTTCTATCTTCGAACTCAACCTCTTATGCATTACCCCCAGATCTTGTAACAAAAGTATCCACTGTCCGTCGAACAGCGCGAGTAATGGCCGTGCCCTGGAGTGTGTACGCCTTTATCGGTATACTTGGCGCAGTATATCTCTATTCTTTGGCTCTATTTCTGTGGCTAATGTGGCAGGGAGAAGAGATACCTCATATTTCGGATTTTCCGGAGTTGGATTTCGCTTCAAAAGTTATCAGCCCAGATCAGGAGATGCGCTCTGCGGACGGCAGTGAAAATGCGGCTTCGGAAAGAATGTGGAGCTTAAAATACCTTCGAATGAAATATATCAGCAACGGGACTTCTGGCGCTTTCATTGAGAGGTTCCGAGATAAGATTATCAGAGTGGTGGCGAGACCTTGTGAAAAGAAATCAATTGTAATTTTGACTTCGGGCATCGAGGGAAATGAGGAGCCGCTTGTTGCTGGAGAAGAGTATTTTTGACAGAATCTTAAGCGCAAAATATTCCATGTACTTGTATTGGTAATTACTTTGTATTTTTTTAGAAAGACATTTTCGGGTGGTGAATTTCAATTCTTTTAGTTCTAGTAAATGCTCTGTCGTCGAATAGATATATCCAATTCAACTGGGGGTAAGCAGAAGCAGCTGCACAGAGGTCTGAACTCTAAACTTTCAGGATATTTGATTTTGCATCACCAAACCCGGCAACATTGGCGAGTGGCGGACTCGATTTTCAGCTGCTGCGCACCCTCTGCAGGTCCGAAATGAGTGGCGGAATGAAGAACATACGAATAAATATGTATAAAAACAACCACAAACTTAAATCAAATCCTAGTAAGCACAAACTTTCTATAATTGCCTGTTTATATATTTGGACAAGTATTGTTCAAACTAGAATATATTCAGGAACTGAATTCTGTTCGTTTACAGAGTCATCCAATTCTAGCCTTGGCGCCTCATTCCGCCACCTGTTTCCATCCTGCAGAGGCACCCCTTAGAACAGTTTAAAGTTTAGGCCGAAGCCCCCTGTCTTGTGGAGCACAAACAGCGTTCTGGGCGTTCTCTCAGAGACAGTTCAGCGTCCTGTTCAGCATTTGAAGTGGCCAAATGAATCAAAACATCTACTAAACATATTTTAGATCATATCGAGATATACCATTCCGATATACAGTTTGCCAATAGAGTTCAATAAAGAATGCCGCTGCGCTGTATGCTCCTTCACAAAAAGTTTAGCGTTCGGCGCTCGTACCAAACTCAATGGCTTTTTGTCCCCTGAGACGCGCTTTAACGAGATAATTTAGAGGGCTTCTCAGCTAAACACTACCTATGCTGCGGCCAGAGGGCGGGACATGCCGCCAAGGCTGATTTTCTTCGTTCCAAGTCCGCCCAGCATTTAGGCATCGTTCCTCCCTAGATCCTATGCAATTCTTGGTATTCTGAACTCTTTACTCCCGTCATGGTTCGTAAGAGCTCTGCAGCACGCAAGCTGAAAGCTACCAGATCGGAGAATGTGGAGCTCGACTCAAACCCTCCAACCCCTCAAATCTCAGTAGGAGACACTGTCGGCCAAAAATCATCTCTGCCGGCGGAGGGCGACCCTAGTGAACCCGAGAACGTTATGACAACCAAACAGCATTTAGACGCAATTGATTTAGATCCACTTGTCAATTCAGCTCGCCGCCAGTCAAAACGAAGACTCGATGCAGAAAGTCCAAACCCACAATCGCTTTATGACGCTTCCTTGACCAAGAAACCCCGCAATGCGAAAGGGTACGCCCCTCCAAGCACATATGCTCATCTCAAAGGGCTCACCGACACCATTACTCCTAAACTTCTATGCCTTTTTATAGGCTTGAACCCCGGCATCCAAACCGCGACGCTCGGCCATCCCTACGCCCACCCTTCGAACCATTTCTGGCGTTTGCTACATTCCTCAGGCTTGACCCCAGATCGTCAGCTCGCACCCGCAGAATATGTCATCTTACCAAAAGAATATGACTTGGGGAATACAAACATAGTTGATAGAGCCACCAGAAATGGCGCGGAGCTCAGCAAAGAGGAGATGGTTACTGGTGCCGGCGTCCTCGACGAAAAGATCCGGAAAGCCCAACCCGAAGTGGTCTGTCTAGTTGGGAAGAGCATCTGGGAAGCGGTGTGGAAGTGGAAATACGGGAAGGCTATGAAGGCCAATGAGTTCAAGTACGGGTTTCAGGATAAGACGGAGAATATGGGCAGGAGTGGTGGTTTCGGAGGTTCAAAAACCTCATGGGATGGAGCTCGGGTGTTTGTGGCAACAAGCACGAGTGGCTTAGCTGCTAGCCTAAGCACTCAGCAGAAACAAGAGATTTGGAGACAGTTGGGACAGTGGGTTAAAAAGAGGAGGGAAGAGAGGAAGGTTGTAAAAGATGAAGAATTAGATAAGCCTGTGTTGGAAAGTTAAATATTGACACAAAATAGATTGACCCACTATTGTAAAGCAGCAAAGACAACCTACAACTAGGAGAACTTTTCGGCATTAATTTTCCCCTACTCGTGCTATTATTTGTCATTGCTGGAAAATGAAGAAGTAAATACTGTAACTGTGTGAGGGTAGGCCCAGGCGGACAGTAGGGTTGACTTGAATTTCTCCCATTATCATTTCTAAATCAAGATTGCTTCCATCTCAGATAATCCGAATCATTCTCAGTTCTGACTCTTGAAACCAATAATTAACACTGCTAATTTCTCTAAAATACCCAATTCGTTGGAAAGTCTCTCTTGGCCCCACCCGTTTCAGCATCAAGCCAATACGCCGACCAGTATTCAACCACTTTGGCTTTATACTCTCTATTGCCACCTCGAGACACCATGCATCATCCATGCCTGGGACTATTTCACTTTCTGCATCAGGAAATCCCTTGGCTTCTCCCTTTCCATGGCCAAATTGAGCGTAGATATCTGACAGAGTTTTGTGTTTCCGTCCAATCCAATAAAAACCTGCGCGACTTGGATCATAAATGTTGATCTCTTCAAGTCGTCCTACAAGGGTTACGCTTCCGTTTTTGACTGGGCCAAATGGTTCCAGCGAATTCACCAGTTCAATTGTGATATTCTCCACTCTAAAATCGGGGCAGATTACACTCGAAAGATGGACAACTCGACCTTGACAAGAAAGCCACGACCAAGTGGGAGCAATGTAAACATCCGGCCGAGGTTGTACTGGATAGACTCCATACATCAGCATCACCTCTTTTGTAGATTTCTTCCAGAGAAATTGGTACGCGAAATCAGATTTCCAGATTCCTGCATAGAAACCATCACCGGTAAGACTATGGAGCTTCTTCACGACCGCAGATATTGCAGGCAACCTATCAGTCGGAAAAGAGATCTTTCGATGGCTGTACTCGCTTACGAAGTTACACCAAAAGACTCTAAGTTGCTTCCAATCCTCCTCGCGCAGCTGATCTCCTCGACGTGTAGTTCGAAACACAGCAGGAAGGTTTTGGACAGTGTGGTGAATATTATCGAGAAGAAAATCATTGACAGATAGACGTATATCTTGATTTGCGTATGGAAGTTCTTGGCAAGCCCAGTAGAGATACAGTGAGGAGTAGACCAAACAGCGTTGGCTGAGAAGACTCTCTTGAAGACACCACGCTCGAGATTCGGTTGCATCAGGTCCTACGTCTATTTCATCGATGTCTTCTCCGCGCCGAAGAAGGAGGGTACCCTGCTGACCATAGGGAACGCGCAAGTCAATTTTTGGACTTGGTTTTGGTTTGAGGAATCCTTCATCAGCTCCAGCAGCAGATGCAGCTATAAGGGTAACAGAGGAATTTTCATATATGCTGGCCATATTGGCAAGCTCTTTCCTTTTGTCCTCCACGGAATCTTGAACAATACACAGAGCATCAATCCATATATACCGCATCCCAAGGCTTCTTGTAATATTAATGGCATCTTTGATTGTCGATGACAGCGAACCCAAGTCAATAGAATCGAGGTTCGCAGCAAGATTATCCATGGTAGTTCGTTGTACCTGTTTTTGACCCCAACAGTAACTCAGCGCGACGTATTTACCAGATAAACCACTTGTGGCACAGAGATGGACTTTGTCATAATCTTGTTCGCCAATATCTAAAACTCTTGTCGGCAAGAGAGAACTCGAGAACTGAGATCCACATGCTTTATGTGTCTTAAAACACTGGCCAACCCAACTTTTCGCAAGCTCAACATTTCTCCAAGAGCTAGGATCGGTATCAAACTCTCTACCGGAGATGTATCTTGCAGCCGGATCTCCTATTCCATATCAGGCTTTCGGAATTCGGAAGTAAGATAGGATGCTCACCAGCATCAACTCTAATATCTAGAGAGACATACTCCCGCCCAATGATAAAGTTCTCATCCAATGAACGGTAATATTCATCATCAAGTTGAATCCTTAATTGCTTAAGATCTAAGAATTCTTCTCCCGTGCTTCGACATTGAACGAGCCACCTGCCAGTGACCCATCTTCGATCCCATTGCTGTTCCCAGCTCAGCTCATCAGTATCTGCCGCTCGATGAAGCTCATCTATCACTAGGACGCAAAGGTCACAATCGCGAGATTGAGCCGTAGATAGAACTCCAGGCTTGTACGTGTATTCATGGATCAGAGTGCGCCCGTAAGGTTCGTCAGGATTGCCTGATTCTACATCAGCCTGACCCTTCGCTCTTGTTTTGTAATGTCTTATGTCTAGCTTATCGCGACAGTCTGGACAGAGTTTGGAGAGCACCGCTTGCCTGCTAGTAATCTCTGGCTCGAGAGACATTTTTAGCACGGGAAAAGGCAAGTGTGTACGTCGGGAGTTTAGTGCGATTTACATTCCACCTCAAAATCTAGAAGTGGCGATATGGACCAGTAGTTTAGGTATTTCGGTGCTCTACGCTTCAAATGGCTACTTAATAAATAATTCCCTTAATGAATGGGGCAAGTGTGAGCGGTGACTAGGTAAGCAGAGTGGTGGTTTGACGAGATGTCTTGGGATCCTGAGTCTAAGCGCGCTAATCAGCTGCAGGAGGAAGTGACTTACCCTGACGCTCAACAGCCGGTCAATGCGCTGCACTACAACTTTTGAGTCGAGGACGTGTTCACATACGAAGGGGAATTCGTCGTCGCTGAGAAAATTAAATTCACAGGTAATGGGCGACATATTTATTTTCTATTTCAGAACTGCGCTATTGACTCTTCAAATACCTCGCAGCTTGCGACAGAAAATCTCCTACTTTGTGCAAACAAGTAGTATTAGCTATAGCATCCCTCACTGATTCCCCAATCGTGTAATCAAAAGGCTGTCTACTTGTCGAATCCACGCCCGGAATCTTCAACGACTTGATTGTTTCCTGCTCTGACGATGGCAGAGTTGCGATATATGCTTGGAATTCATCCATTGCTTGCCGGCTGGGTGCTGTATCAACAGTCTGGTCTTCGAGCATAATTTTTCCAACCTTGGCTACCCATTGAATAGTTGATGAACGGACACCTTTCTTTAGTTGGGCTTGTTTGACCTGCATAGGTTTGAGACGTTGTCCTAATGGATGTGCAAGAATTTGCTTGATATCTGCCTCCGTGAATAGTTGCTTACTCAAGGGATTCCGCATGACTCCATCATTGGCAGTGATAGCTTGTGCCAACTCGTCCATATCCCAAGCGTGGTTATCTTCACTCACGAAAAAGTTCCCTTTCGGAATTTCTGTGATCGAGTCTCCTAGCATCGTTTCCGAATTCACATATCTCTTCTCCAAATGTTCTCTTTCGATATGCCGCAAAGCAGTGATAGTGTCCTTAGTCATGGAATCTGGTAGTGCGGCTTCGAGGAGAATTTTCCGTTTCACAAGTCGCTCGCGGATGGAATTGACCTCTAGAGGTGGATCTTGGGCTGCGGCCCATCGGATAATGGCCTCGAAGTCTTCAATTACGAGTTCTTCAGCTTGATCTGGAGATGCTTTGATTTGCCGTGCTCGTTCCCGGGCAGCAACTGGTCGTTCCATTGATAGGACGCTGCTGATGCGACCTTCACTCATGGCTTGGAGGTTGTAGAGAGCTTCGTCGTCTCCTGGAGTTAAAAGATCAGAGAAAGCGGCCGCGAGTTCAACTTGAAGCATTTGAGCTTCAAGTCGGAGTGTTTGATAGCCATTCACGAGGTCTTTTTCCTGGGTAGAGAGATTTGTAATCAGTTGAGAATTGCTCGATTCCCCCTGAGAAGCACTTGTCGCTGAGGTAATAGGATGAATCCTTCGAGAAGAAATTTTGTGGGACTTTGACTGCTCGTAATCGTTCTTGGATTTTGATTTTGAAGTAGGCTTGCGATTGAGATATTGGGCTGCAAGTTTGTTGTTTGGATCCAGCTGTTGAAGTGTGGAAGCAAATCCAGCAATCATTTCTAAAGGCCGTCTATTAACTTCTTCACGTCTGACTAGGGGATTAAAATGCGTGTGTTGATACTCAGCCTCGTCACGCGTATCGAATAACTGATGTAGAAAGTACGTACCTTTGTCGCCCAACTCGGCCCACACCCCGAGGAGCATCTCGTGTACGAGCACATTTGATGGATCGCGGTCCAGAGAATGGTAAAGATCATCCAAAAGGTCGGAATTCATGTTTGATGCCATTCTGCCTAGGTTACAGAGAGACAAGGCTGAATTGTTGTCTGGGAAATTGATGTGTTTCCTTAGTCATCAAGATTCATTCCCTGACTCTTACCTGTGATCGACGAGATTTGACACTTCTATCCAGGCTATCACTCTGCTGCAGCGCCTTTTCCGATATCTCCACGATCATGACGTTTTACTGCTTCATTGTGCCAGGTGAGTAGAGGAAAGATGGGGTGTGGCAGGAGAGGTTGATTGAGGTTTAACAAGGCGATAGGATTGACTAAGCGAAGAAAATTTGGGGGTGCAATTACAAGGCGAGGCATTCCGGAAAGCAACTTCCAGGTAGAGATGGTCTTCAGCCACCGAACGTTTTCATTTGAAGTTGACGGCCAACTAGCAGCACAGCCTGATTTGATGATATCATGCGACTCAAACCCCTCTTACCTTCGTCCTATAGCAGTCACTCACATGTTCCATTGCCTGATGAACTGGGCCTGCGAGCCTTGCGATTGGTAATGCTGCCTTCAATACGTAGTTCTAGGGTCTTGATCCTGCCGTATGCGCTGTCACAATATTTCTTAGGTTTCACCTGCGGACTCTGGTCTTTATTCAGCCCATGCTCATGGTAGCTCGGAAAGGTTTCATATTATATGTGACTTTGCTCCAAAGCAGGCTAGCGTAGAAATCCACAAGCTCACTTATTTCCGTCCTGTCTATCACAAGGGGCTCACAGCCAATGAACTTTCAATACGGTTGGAGGTAAACACTTCCTTCTTTGTGAATATCTCGATCGCATGTATATCTTACTAGACTCCGGGAGTAGTGACACGCCCTTGTATCAAAATCTACAAAAACATTCAAGGACCTTTAGCATGTATAATGTGTAGTCAAGAAATGTGGCGGCAACCTTCTTCTTCTTCAGTTACACAAAACCCGAAAAAGCATTCACGTTTTGCTTCATTGCTGAAGCCGTCGACGAGATCATCGAAGGTTGAAGAAAAGCGCGAAAAGCAAAAAGATGAGTCAGCCTCGAGGATTCCAAACCGGCAAAACTGGCACCAAGAAGTGAAGAGCTGTGGAGATGTGCTTGAGTATTTGTTCAGTGGTCAACCTCAAATAGACGAAAAGCGAGCAACATCGTTGAATCGGCCCACAACTGAGTATCTGATAGCAATCAACCCCAAGATAACTCGACCGTCGATCGAGTCTGACCAAATTTTGAGCGACCTTCTCGAAGAACACGCCAACAAAGACTCCTTGACACTATGTGCTGCGATTCTCTCTTGTTTAAATGATCTATCGCCACCACTCGCTACGAAGTATGTCCTCTTACTCCGTGGGTTACAAACCCAAACATATTTACGTTGTATGATTGTGGCCTGCCAAATCAAACCTGGCGTAATACCTGCTGGAGTAATTCAAGCTGTCAAGTTGCTCCTTCTGATCGTCTCTGGTCAAGCCCAAGGACTTCAAGAATTTGGGCAACTTCTTCATTATCTGCTTTTGGACCAGACCGCAGTTTATCTACCCCATGATATCGTTAATACCTTGTTGGCAAATTCTTGGTCTCAGTCTCATCTTCCTTCACAAATACAAGTTCATCTTGATCAACACCAGTTTATGACCGCATTCGGACTAATCTCTTGGCTTCAAGAGGTCACTGGAAACGTAAATAATGGCGAAATGCTTGAACTCCTGGATTTCCACTTCCAGTGCTGGTCTTGGCTCTCTATATGGAAACCCAACCTTGATCGGATTCAAGTATGGGAGCACGGCAAAATCAATAAGAAGCAACGAGAGAGGCTGTCCAATATCTTCAAATTGGACGGTCCTGACAATGAGACACAGAAGCAACCTTCCCTTAGGCTTGCTGAGCTTCAAAACTATAAAGACGTTAGAATCGAACCAGCTACCGCAGAAAATATTGAGAAATTATTGAATCTCTTGCACAGATCTTGTCTTAATGGACCCAACTCTATTGAGTTTTTCATTCAACAGTGTATGGGGAAGATCGTTTCTCTTGAGGTGCTATCGATGGTTGAAAATGTCGTACAAGACGGAAAAGATGCTCTCTGTGGAACCTTGGTTAGCTTGGCACATCCTCTCGATCACCCGTCAGACCTAACAAGTGATGTGTATGCATTGATCGAATCTGTTTCGGTTTTGGGAAGCTTAAGCAGTCTAGAAGATTACAATCCTCTAGTTGACCAGCTTGTCACTCGTTTTTGCAGCACAATGCAGTTAGCTCAACATGAATTCCGTAGACAACTTCGATCAGGACCTGGAGACTATATGGGCATGTTAGTTCATGAGCTTGGAACGGCTATTTTGCTGTCTTCTGGACTCCATTCGAAACTACCACCGGGGATCTTGCAGATGATTCAAAAATTCCCACCAAAGAATTCTCTGGAAGCAATATTTGATGAGCTTCAAGATGATAGCCTGAGCAAGGCGCCCCACAGTGCTCGACTCAAAACATACTTGATATCATCACTAGGTGGAAGTGAGACTGCTGAGTCTAGATCAATTACATTGGACAATATCCAAGCTGAAATTCAATTTTGGAAGCGTCCACCGGATATTTTGCGGAAAGATTTTGCAAAGAAGTTAGGAAAGATTCAAGGATTAGATTACGCACTTTACGCGAAGTGTTTGACTGTTATGTTGACCGAAAATGATCTGTATATCACGGACATGAGAAACATCATCGCAGCAGGCGATGAGCATACAAGCCTTAAATTTGCCGCCTATCTTTCATATCGTCGAGGATTTAATCAACTGCTAAGTGAATGTTGGCTTTCACTGGTGGTATCACTACTAAAATCGCAGAGAGAATCATTTCTGCCTACGATGGCTGATTCGGTATCTTTTGTAGAATGGGACAAGCTAGTGGGAGATCTGGACCGGTTACTTGCTCCGATTTCGGACCAGCTTCCCAAGTCTGGCCCTGGCCTCACGAGGGAGCGTATGGCTTGGTGGAAGACATTGTCACAAAATGTGCCCGCTGTCAGATTATTGGTTGAAATGCAGGGCCAGAACAGAAATCTACAATGGCTTTACTTTCCATCCTCACCGGATCATGTCATTCCACTTCTTCAAGTTGCCTCAGATGGAAAGAATATGTCTCCTCTGAAACAGCAGATAATCTCTTATCTGCGACGTAACGGTAGCAATATAAGTGAAGTATGTAGCTGTATTCGACTGATAGCCGGTACATCCGTGCTTGGTAGGGCGGTTTGCAAACGCTTTCTCTTGAGAGAACAGACAAGTCGTTGGACTGATCTAGATATATCCGTCGTCATTGATGCTTGGAGCAGGCACAATTCTTTGTCATCGGCAGATAGTTTGGCATTAGAATCCGTTGGGTTACTTTTGGGCCTCCCATTAGTAACAAAATCAAGTGCTGTCAACAGTCGTTCATCAGTAACACTATTGCAATCTGAGCATGAAACTCTCATCGAGAAAGCAAGAGCACTGGAAGTAATTCGGTTAAAACTTCAACGCCAGTATCCTCAGAGGATATCCGCCATTCTATCAAACGTTGGAGTAGAAAACGACACACGCGGTAGAACTCTGGACGACAAAATTTCTGACGAGCTTGGCGATGCGGTAGACGAAGTTGGTGACAACGAGTACGAACTTGCATTTCCTTTGACAGGCCTCAGTAGCCTTCAAAGTCAATCTCGCGGCATCCACAAAAGCTCTCGCATGCTTCTGGTTCGTCTTTATCTAACAGGAAGCCCACAATTTTGTATTCATTTCTCTCCAAATGATGAAGGTCAGAGTCGACATAGGTACTGGCGGCCGAGTGACAATCAAGAGCCACCAGCGACATCCTGCACAACTAAATCAAATTTATTCACTTATTACCTCGTTTGCAACTTACACCATGCATTACGAAATGGCCTGCGCTCTATTCCTCAAATTTACAAGTTTATTCAGAATCTAATCTCAACCCATCCAACAACCTGCCTCGTATGCTCAACTGATATCGGTACCAAAGTATGGAAGCCGACGACTTGTTCTATCCAATGCTCTCAGAAATTCCGAGGGGCGCCTCTGGAAGCTCGGCTGCACAATTTATTAATTGACCCGGTTGCAATGGACCTCCTCTTAACAAGTGTGTACGCGGCAGCAGCAGATACTTCTGCTCTCGATCTTCTGCAGGGCTGTCCTGTTCAAAAGCACAGGGTAACGGCGGTCATCGACACACTACCTGCTTTATCCAGCTTTCAGAATGTAAATGATCTTAAAGCTGCTATCCAAGGAGTTGATGGATTCGGAAAAGAACGTGAAGATCTACTGTCATGGCTATGTCTGAGATTTAGAGGCATAATACTTAGCGCACAAGGCAGTTTTCGAGTTCCTAGCATGCCAAATACGCATCAATTCCTGATGCTAAACAGCAATCTCGAAAGAGAGATATCGTTCAACAGAAAGGCCCTGAAAGGAAGTGGTCGCGTAGTCTTTCACGGCACTCAAGTCTCGCGACTCTTTCTAATTCTAACACAAGGACTAAAGGTCATGAGCGGGACACCGTTCATGCTGACCGGCGCCGCTGGAGGAGCTGGCATCTACTGCGCTGATGACCAATCGACTTCTCTCAGCTATTCTGGTATGACAGGCCAAAGCTGGAAGAACAGCGCGCTTGGGAATATGAGAGTCATGTTAGGTTGTGAGCTAGCGAAAAACAGAGGACCTCTCTTAGGGAACTATCATGTAGTTTCTGATGAGAACTCCTTGTTAGTTCGTTATGTTTTCCTGCTGCCAACGAACTACCAACCTCCACCACGACACCACGTCGAGCCGGCTATGACGATTACCTATGCGAATTTACGGTCTGGGACACTTGTGTAAATGAAAGATCTATATTTCAAAGTCGTCACGCCACTGACAGTTTTTTTGGTTTTACATAGCTATAGTAGTTGAAAATTCACAAAATCCCAAATTGACCTTTTTCATACACCCAATCATACTGTCACCATCGCGGGATCGCTGTCTTGAACGGTCTCGTTTCTTCTATTCTTCCAAGATGACAGCCATTTCTTCAGCTGAGCCAGGTTTGTTCTTCGGCTATCTGCCACCCTTTGATCATTCATCTCGATGAGCTCTCTAACCTCATTTTGTCTGGTGGTGTTGCTGCCGCCTCTAAAGACAGGCTCCCAATTTGCATGCAGGTTTCTCTGTCTATCGACCTCGCTCAATTTCATTTGATGCATCTGCCTAGCGTTTTCCGGAACATTTTGATCCTTCAAACTGTTTTCGATATCATCTAAAATGCTAGACATTGTTGGCGCTGTATTTCTCCCACCATCTGTAGCTTCAGCAATCTTTCGTTCAATCAAGCTTTTCACTTCTTGCACCGCAGACCGATCCATTACCTTAAGTGGATCCTCGTCAATTTTATTCTCAGGTACCGCAACTACGGCAAAACATGCTAGGAAAACGCTGAACAAAGCATAAATGACATCTCTAGCTCTCTCAGTATTGATAATGTTCGCATGGCCTTGGTCAAGGTGGCCTACGATGACCACCTCACAGAACGATCTTAGCAGCAAAATACTTGCCGTAACAGCCGCATATGGAATTTCCTGCATATATGTTACTTTACCAATGGTAAGACGACATCCGCGAAATTCTCACATTGTAGTAATCACACCCAAATTTCCTCTCGAGGACATTAAGGAAAGCTTCGACATTCAAAAGAAGCACCACACAAAGCTGCAAGGCCATATACGTAACCTCAAACGCACTCCTTATTCTCGCGGTATGATTGACCTTATCCACATCCATACTTCCCAGCGAGGTTCCCGTTGTAACGATTAAAAGTAGAATATGCACACCCGCCAAAACCCATAAAATGATTGACAGCAGAAGGTGGCCTAATGCTACATCATCTGGTAGCCGGAAAAATTTAAAGCGTGTGGACACTCGCCACAATCCTGTGACAACAAAAACGTCGGTACAGATTCTAACGATATGCGTGAACATGCTGAAGATGGTGAATTTAGGGGTTAAGTCTTGCTTGGCATGGACCACTGCTTCATCGATGCAATGTAAAACAAGCCATCTGTGAGGCTGTTAACTTGAAAATTGAAAAAGAGGAGCTTGCTTGCCCTGAGAGGAGAATGAGTCCGATATGCAAGGGAGTTGCTTCAAGCCAATCTTTTGATCTTCGAATCACTGCAACTAGAGTTGCAATTATAGTGACGAAAGCAGCGAGAGCTTCGAAAACAATGCTGCCAGCCCCTGGGTCGATGGTGTAGATCAAAGCTGTGTAGTAGAGGCCGTCACTTGAGTAGTCGTAGTCGTACCCCATTTTGTTCCTCACTTCTTGTTTCTTTACAAAGTGTTCCAGATTCACACTTTCAACTCACTCGTATGACTTTCCTGACAGCCAAATCACAAGAAGATAATCCAGAAAGTGCAATAATAGCGGTTCGATGACGTTCTGATCATCCTCCATTCAGTCTCAAGACCAAGTCCTGAAGGCGCATTAGGCTGTACCAACTCCCCCCACCTGAGATGGGCAGTCTCGATACTGATCGGGCTCTGGGTGGCTCTATCACAGACCCCACTCATTCGAAAAGTTGATAGGCTCCCGAAGGGTCACACGAGAGCCTCACTGGAATCTGCCTTGCCAGCGCATCCTGAATCAACATGCACGATGCACTGCTTATGCAGGTTGGTGTGGGGGATATGCAAGTTATTGCCGGGTGGGGTGTTTTGGAGAGGGAAAGTTGGGGAGCGCGAGGCTGTAGGATTCCTGACATGAGATAGGACAGAATGCCACTTGTTGCCGCTATAAGATGGTGATTTTTGAAATTAGTTCTGAAGGTACTTCTGTAAAATGACGTGATATTAATCTTGAGATGAGTTCGATAATGAAAATGAAAACGTAGGATATTATCTAAAAATCAAAATCTATGTCAACTCGCGGTTGAAGTTCTTAGCAATGAAAAGTGAATTTCAATCATCTACCTCCACAGGATAAATTTCACATGGAACCATGGCATACCGAGAAATCATATCCGATCGCCCATCGCCTGTCTTCTGAAGTCCAGGCGCAGTAACCAAGTCCACACTGTACATCTTCCCCCTAAAACTATCACCATCCTCACAATCATGGAATATCTCTCCAATCTTGATTTTTTCATCCCGCTTAGGTACAACGAGTTCCAAATGAGCGGGTTGGGTGCCGAATTTCAATGCAATGTCTCGTCCTAATACCACCAGTTGACGAATTTGATCCTGGGTTCTGGGTTTCACCGAAGAGTCTGATAAGCTAGCCACCTCGGAAAGGAAATTTTCAATGCGTGATACGGTATCGTTGAAATTCTTGATGTTTAGCTTACTTATTGGACTCTGCGATTCCTCGGGAGTCTTCAGGGCTACTTCGATGTATTGGAATGTTGCCGATCGCCAGTTATTGGCCTGGCTATCATGTCTGAAGATGGCATAGTCTTCGCGATCTAGAGAAGCTGATATGATAATTAGTTCAAACATGAATACATCCTGTGAATAGATTTACCTGATGTAGCGCTCTGATCGAACAATTTTCGCCATGATATGTACATCTCAAAGAGTTCCTGCTGTGATCTTCCGGGGCCCAGAATTCCAAATCCATATGGAGCAGAGAAGAATTGTTCTTGCAAAATGGCCCAAAGATTGCTCCTGAGCCAAAAGTGTGATTTTCCTGTTCCTACTCTTCTAAGAAAGTCGGTTGGGTCCAGATGTGAAGGCACCCTCTGTCCAGTGGGAATGAGAAACTCTCTATTTTGAGGAGTTGTCACCAGATCGATCAATCGTTGCAGCTCCCTGAATTTGTGGCCCATCTTGTCATCTGGCCATCCTTGTTCATCTTTTTGGTTCACAAGAAGTTGACCCCGTAACTTTTCAATCTCTTTTCCATGATCCTTTATCATATGCTGTTTTTCGTTTCCGTAGTTGGTCGTTAAACGCACTTCTTCGTCCTGGAATCTATCTTTTTGCTCCCTTCGAAGATTTTCTTCGTTGTGCATATCCAAAGAATGTTGTTCCGCAATCGCTGAAAGTTCAGACATATGCCCTCTCTTCATTTCGTTCTTCTCCCATTCCAGCGTTGAACGTTCCTGTTTTAGTCTCTCGATCAGTTTCGACATTTCCCCGATCTTCTCTTCAGCGCGACGAAGTTGTTTGCTTAAGGTGTTCAGCTCTTGATCAACTTTCGACTTCTCTTTCCATGTTTTCTTGGCCCATGAGAGCATATCGCCTGGAGGATCATCTCGCCGACTAAACATTGTGAAATTCTTATTTTCCACATGATTAAGGAATTCGTCGAACTGTGGGATGTAATGATCAATCTCATTCTCCCCCTTTTTGCTCCCCTTGCTTTTAAACATCTTCGTAACAGACATGATGCATACAAGATTAATCAACCGCAAAATTACAATAAATCACAAGCTTATCTGAATATGTAATAGACGAAGCAGAAACTTCGCTAGAGAAAAGAAGAATGCCAGGCTCTTGTTCGACTGTTGAAACCGAGACGCCTCTCAGCCAGCCTTGCTATTTTAACGGTTGATTGCTTCCGCCGCGCGGCGAAGAGAGGGGTTTCGGGCAGAATTGCAGAAGGCGAAGCCTAACTCGGGTGGCCGAGACTCTCCTGTCACGACAAGGAAGGCGCGGATCATGATTGGTGCTGCTCATTTTTCACCCACTGCATCCAATCCACACAATTTACTCTCTTCATCCTTCACCTTCTACCTGCCCCGCTCCGTCACAGCCACCAGCCTGATGCCAGTTTCCTGATTTTGTACCCTTCGCTCTGAATACTCAAGTATTATGCATGTTGTTAAATGAACTGGTAGCCTCTGAGCAGTATTTTGACTCAATTCAGCGCCTTCTATTTTAGGCCCTTATCTATCATCCGATAACGAAACTCGGGAGTATTTCTCTAAGCTTCAAATCATATATCTTATTGGATGTTGATGTCGTCATGGAGCGAAGCAGAAAGATTGTAGAGGGGATTAGGAGTGACAGAATCACTGGGACTCGCATCATTCTAGGAATTGACTATGGTACTTCGAATACAGGTGCGTTTTCTCCAGCGGCCTAGCTTTGGTCGAGACTGTATTTACATTCGAAAATGCTAATAGAACGGCCGGTGGCCGTAGCTTAAAGAGTTGGCTTGGGCACAAACAGACGGATCAACCAAAACATCGTTGAAGGACCTGGGAAAAGATCTTACTGTGTTTACGGAATGGCCAGCAATCGACTCAGAAAAGGTTCCGTCCGCAATCTCGTACTCACCTACGTCTCCCGAAAAGCACTGTGCGCAGTGGGGTTGGTCGATTGCCAACGATTCAAAAGTTTTGAAATGGACTAAACTGGAACTGGAACCCCAAGATGCCATTTCGGAACTGAGACAACTGAAAGAACTAACCAAGGGACTTGATTTAGTAAAAGAACTTCGACGAAACGAGACAGTGGGGATGATGAATGACGTGCCACACCATATCACAATGAGTGCCGAAGATATCGTGAGAGACTATCTTTCCAGAGTAGCAAAGGCTTGGTACCAGTACATGAAAAATCAAGGACGGTATACGTTAGAGAATGTTCCACTCGATCTCGTAATTACCCATCCAGCAGTAAGTCCCATCTCGACTTTATGAATTTGAAGCACCTTTATTGAAACTGCACTTAGACTTGGAAATATGAGCCTCTAAATAAGATATATCGAGCAGTAATGGGAGCTTTCAGTCGCGGTATGTTTCCAACGCTGCGAAGTGTCTCATTTGCCTCTGAGCCAGAATCATGGGCTCTCTACACTGTTCAAGATATGCTAATGAAAGGCCATGATATTCTGATTCCGGTATACAAAGCCCACTTCTTCGTACGATAGGATTCTTATAAAATGTGTAGGGAGAATGTTTTGTTGTCTGTGATGCTGGTGGTGGTACAGTCGTAAGTACCGAGTTCTGAAAACCGAGTTTAGTTTGCTAAGTCGGCGGCATGTAGGACCTGGTTTCATATCGTGTCGATAGAGTGGAGCCACTTGAGCTTACACGAGTTGGGAATATTACAGGTATATGCTTTATCAATTCGAAGTAGTCATTTTGCTTAAAGTCAAGCAGGAGCAAAATTTGGTGGTACTTTTGTTGACCAAGCTTTTCTTGAGTTTATAAAACCTAGACTGCTGAATCTTGACATTGAGCCTGAGGATATTGGAACAGGCGGCCACATGATTTTCAAACCACGATCAAGAGTTCTACTTGAGCGTTTTGAAATAGTCAAACATGCGTTCAATGGGACTGGGGATGCGTCGCTTGTTCTTCCGAGAAGCACGAAAATCGCTCCTGGCTTCGAAAGCAGTATCGTGAATGGAGTACTTACTTTAACAGAGTAAATTGAACTTGTGGTTGTTTAATGTCCGTACTAACTTCAGTAGGCAAGACTTAAAAGACATGTTCGCGGCTTGTATAAGAGGAACCTTGCGCCTACTCACGAGGCAATTAACCATGGTTCGAGGCACAAAGTACAATGGAGTTCCATGTCGAGTCACGGTAATTATTTCCACACTTAATCTAATGTAATAAAATGATTCTAAGTCATCACTAGAATATCTTTATGGTAGGTGGTTTTTCGGAAAGCGAGTATCTTTTCAACGAGGTCACCACATTCGCCAACAGAGGAGCAGACATTGCAGTTCAAAGAGCAGATGACTGGTACGCAAGCACATTTCTTATACGATGAATATTCACTGACGAATTTTGAACAGTTGGATAGGTATCGTTAAGGGAGCAGTACTTCGAGGTATGGGTATCGGCATGGCTGCAGCACCTACCATCAAAGAATGCCCTAGACACTACGGTCTTTCGGTCTCCTACAGATACGAAGAATGGAATAATATAGGGGAAGATACTGTTCAGGACCCCTTCAATGGCCAAAAAATGGTACCTGATCAACTTTTTTGGCTAGTCAAAAGCGGAGATGCTATCCTTCCATTCGAGCCTATCAAGACCAGTTTCAATATCATTTGCGACCTCACAAAACGGCAATATGAATTGGGAAGTGGTATACGAATAGCCTTTGTGGCCTCCTCGGTTTCAGAACCACCATCGACAATGGCTAACTTTTCGCGAGGTATTTCTTCTCTCTTATTTCTTCTTTTCGAATACTACATGAAAAGAATTCTGTTTTGCCTATATATTGACTAATTTCAAAAATGCTACAGCCGAGAACGAAGTCATCTACCTAGATGTCAATTCAAAGGAAATACCTCGACAATCATTTCAAAAAAAGGAAAGGGCAAAAGGTGGATATTACCTCACAACAGATTTGAAGGTATATTTCAACATTGCAGACGATGTTAAAGTGAGCGTTATGCATGAAGATAATGTATTGACAACCGTGGTCACGAGTCTTTAACGATTGGTTCTGTGCATAATTTCCTTCTTGACATTTAGCACGGGTGACGCAACCAGCACATGTCACGTTCAAAGTACGCATATAGAGCTTGAGGATGAATCCAATAAGACACCTAATGCAATCTCGATATCCAAATTACGTAAATCTAACATTGTGGCGTGACTGATAAGTTCCAGGTCAGGCTGTCGTTACCATTGGGGTGTGTCTGTCAATTTGCCCACTAGTCTGCCTTCATGCAGCTCAATCACACCAAAATGCCAGAAAATCTTCATCCTCACGCTCCCCTTGCTCATGCGTCATAACTTGGGCGCAGATCGTTCGCAAGTTGTTCGCAAGTTGTTCGCAAGTTGTTCGCACAATGAGCACCGAAGCTCTCTCATGTTACCCTCACACCCTTTCCGCTTGATAAAGCTCTTGCTTCTCAGTGGAGGCTTGAAACTTCGCCATTCTTCCAACCATTCTGCATACCCTGTTCTGCACATTTTTCTTATCTCATTCATTCACAGCTGATGGTGTGGGACCTTGCTCCGTCATTGGCTGCTTACTTTTTTCTCAGCGGTTGGTTCGAGCTTCCGAGACGGAGGTGGTCGTTCAGCCTCGCGTCCTGTTCCTCGAGGTGGGGGAGCTCCAATTCTCCTTCCCAGTAACCCCTTCGACAATTTTCAGATCAATGGACCGCTCGTGCGATACCAGTGACTTAGGAGTTTCTACGATTACTACTTCAATGTGAGAATCGAGCGCATTCATTCGTTCATCATCCACGAATACCAAGTCTTGAGGCACTTGCGACTATTCAAACCCTCTCGCCTTTCATCGTGAGTTATCCTCAAGACCATGGGTTGTGGCGCCTCTCGCCCACCCCCGGATGACGGCTTCGACCTCGACAAAAAACGTGCAATCTTTCGACCACCTCCAAAGGCCGAGTCCGACTCTGGAACTATGAATTTGTTCGCTCGCAAAACTGAGAAGGTCATAACACCAAGCGGTCGAGGCCCGGAGAAAGTACCTCGAGCTCCTGACCCTAAGCCTGAAAATAAACGAACGAACAGCATATTCTCCAGTAAGAAGAAGGGAAAGACAGCCTCATCGCCCACACTGGTTTCCGAACCTTCTGCTTCTACGTCACCTCTTCAATGGACATACTCCACTCAGAATAACGCGAAAGAAGTTGCGAGGTGCGCGGCATTGTTGAGAGAGATGTATACCCTTGACCTGGCTATCTGGGCCCTGGCGGATGCAAAAGAGGATAGTATCCCTGAGAGATTGCAGAAGGAGAGGAGGGCCGATGCGTTGTTCTTGGAGATTCAGAGGATGGTTGACGATTGGTCGACGAGGGAGCATCGGATGTGGAGTGCGGAGGAGAGGGAGTGTATTGAAGTTATCCATACCGCAATGGCTACACATGAGGACAGGAAGTATGAGAGTAGGTCTTATGATGCTTTGAGGTGATGAGCATAGGATAGTAATAGAAATATGATTATAAAGAAACAAACCCTGGATGATGGCTGACACTGCTACTTCATAATATTCGCCTATCTCCCGACGAGAATTAATTTTCCGGCTATTGATTCAAGGCCACCCCTCCCTCCACTCCAACAAGTTTATGTCTCAAATATGCCCCGCAAAAGTAGATTCTGAGGGTTATGAAGAGAGGAGCTCATCGATATAAGTAGATTCCTAGAGAGACGACAAACATGTTTTTGACATTTTTACCTAACAAATTACGCGTCTTAGTAATAGAACAGACCATTTGTCAATCGGTCGATTCATAAATAGTAGAGTAATCTATGAATCGTGCCATTATCTTGTGAATGATGATTTATCAATAAATTGTCTGCATAGTTTGTCGGTTTTTAAGCTATTTGATTGCAATTTGACTTAATCATGCAGCTAGACGGGAGCCAGGTCCCCAAACAGCACCTTAAAATTGATTCAGGGTGCTATAAATAAACACCTTACCCCTTAAGATTCATTTAACAGGCGTTTGAATACAGTATTATACCTATATGTAGCAGCAGTATCACCTCATTTTTTTTTAGCGACATTCATTTCAAGTTCAAACACCAAAAATAGAGCTTCATTATTTCCGTATTTGGCTCTTCTGGATTATTCATTTCATGAATATACGTTATTGACAATTTTTCTGGTCCAGTACAGTACAGCAGAGATTAACGGACCAAAAACTCCAGTCATCTGCATTTCAGTCGCTAAATCACGTGATATCTTGAATTCATGGTGAACTTACGAACGTAGATAATATTCCTCTATGATGACGATTCAGAGGAGGAAAACGAATAAAGGGCACAGTTTTCCGCAGTCTACTGTCCTTACACGTGACTATCTATTTAAGCTTCGCAGATCAAGCTTCACATTGCTTGAGCAACCGTTCTCTACCTAGGTATTTTAAGAAATGTCTATAGAATGCGCTAGTATTAGTAAATAATCATTAGGCGTATGCAAGAATTTTACTTACTTCAACAGGACCGCGAACGGTAATCCAGCACAGAGTGTTGGGTTTATTTTTGCCCAACGTTTAAGCCGGTGGCTTGCAGATGTGTTGCTCAGCCCAAGGAAGGGCCGGCATAAACGGTGCTCACAGCCTTATTCTACACCCCCTCATCCCAGCGTCCTCCTCTTTCCCAAAACATTGCCTTCCAAATTATCTTGTCATCAACATTATTTCCGTCCATCCCGGTTCCATCCAATCACTACAGCTTCGGACGTGTTCAGTACCTGTATAGTTGGCGGCAGCCGACTGCAGTAGGCCACAGATGTCTATGATACCTTTTCGGAGCGCACCTCACGCTAAGAACGGAGATGAATCTGTCACAGAGTCGCTCGAAACCGCGCTCTCGGAGTTCGGAAGCGTCCTTGCTGATGATGAGAGGATGCAGCTACAGCTAATCAAAGGCGTTCCTGATGCTTCGGCTGCCCTTGTTTTTACTGCTAGACTAGATTCTTCGAATTCGACTCGACGGGGGAAAAGTATTGGTGCTCGGTTGTACTCAATGTTGCAGGCAATCCAGCAATTCTCCACGATTATTGACACTTTCGCTTCAGCCAATCCCACTATTGCAGCACTTGTCTGGGGTAAGTCCGTGCACCCCCATTCCGAACACCCCCCCATTCCGAACACTAAAAATAAGCGATTTTCTAGACCGCAACTTCGACAAGATAATTAATTATTAAC
>QYAI01000102.1:0-113703 GCA_003988855.1 Arachnopeziza araneosa
GGGGAGGGGCGAAGGAGGGAGGGTCTTGCCTTTTTCTCTTTCTTAGCTGGTGAGGTAAGTAAGTAGTTGGAAAAAAAGGTCAGGTCGGGTTCAGGTAAGGGAAGGTACGTTGTAGGTCGGTAGGCTGCCCCTTGCCCTGTCCTGCGCTGCCCTGGGACCCTAGCTACCCTAGCCACCCTAGCCACCCTAGCCACCCTGGCCACCCTGGCCACCCTGGCCACCCTCGACACGGACAGTTCGATAGAGGGGCCCTTGCCTGGTCTGCCAGACGAGCACGCACGAACGATTGACAGACGATGGTCCATGGCGGACATGAGCGGTTGCTGAGTGGGCCTCGGATGCTGTTCTTGTTACAATACCAGCTTGGGGGGTTCTCGGTATTATTTATCGTTCGTTGATGCTTCTGTGATTGTCGCTGTAGCGGATTGACGGGGAGGGTGCCCATCGTCAGTCAACCTCAGTCAGGTCAAGTCGGGCCTAGGAAGCAGAGGTCCACCGTACTGCTAGTGCCAGTGCCAGTGCCAGTGCCAGTGCCACTGCTAGTTCTTTCGTACCTTCTTCATCTTCACCTTCACCTTTCACCCTCGCTCTTCCCACGAGGGCAGGGGAGAGAACTGGGAAGCCGCCGACGACGACGGGGGGGTGTGGAAGAGAAGGGACGGAGGGTATGGAGCAGCAAGCAGCAGAGACTGATCTGCTGGTGGCGGCGCTCGAGCTCCGGCGTAGAAAACGACAGACGAGCCCAATCTTTTTTTTGGGGGGTGGATTATTTTCCCCATCGGCCTCTTCCTGCTCCGATCAGAAGGGAAAGACAGGCGACAGGGCCCCGGCCACGCGCATCTCTTGGCAGTGACCGAATTGTCGTAGACGAGCCACCAATGGATGGAGCCTGGCATGGGCAGACAGAATACGAAAGGCGAGGAGATGGGAATCCTCATATGGCAATAGTAGGAGAGGCAGAAGAAGAAGAAGAAGAAGAAGAAGAAATAGAAGAAGAAAGAAAAAAGAACTGATTTTCTTCCTCTCTCTCTCTTCTCACCACCCCCCCCCCATCGGCTCTCTTCTTCCTCCCTCTGCTCTCTTCACCACCGAGTCAACTTACATCGAGCGCATAACGCAGCACAGCCTATCACAACGCCCCCCCGCTGGACGAGAACCGCCGCCGCTTCCTGGGGACGCTCGTGGGCTGCCGACGTGCCACGGTACGGACAGCGCCCACGGCGTCGCAGCAGCACCACCAGCAGCGTCTGAGCAGAAACGAGCAGCGTCGAGTGGTAGTACGCGGTAGGACCGACCACGGTACCGTCCTTTGTCAGACCTAGGAGGAGTTAGGGACCTGGTTTGGCCGATGCGATATTCGTCGTGCGGGTTTGGATATAAAGCCACTGTTATTGGCTTAAGGGCCAGCGTTATGGGCTGCCAGTAGATTGTTCGGTGAAATGCAGCGATGCGAGATGAGGCCGTTGGGGACGAAAGGCCTCTCTTGCTCCGGAGAGAGGGAGTCACATGTTGATAGTTACCTACCTCAGACGTTTACTGTAGAGTTGGGGCCGAGATAGAGTGGTGGGTTTTGATTGAGTAGGTGCTCTATTTAGAGTCGACTCACTACCTATACGATTGGAGTCGTTTGATACAGAATGGGGCTGGTCGTCCGGTCGCAGGCTACGCGAGCCAGGCCGTCTTCAACTCCACTCCACCGAAGGGCACTATAGAACAGTCACGGCGTATTTTTACACATTCAATTTGAGCATTGTATTTTCGTCCTGTTTTGTCCCTTAAATTATCTGGGGACGAGCCAATCGCCTCCCCATCGAGCCCGATCCTCCATGCATCAGTCGTCCTCTGCCCTCTCAGATCTGACGGCGGTACAGGATGGGAAGAGCATCATCGCATCATCGCATCATCGCATCATCATCGCATCCTCACACCGCACATCCTCACATCCTCACATCCCTCTTGCGCAAGATCAGCTCCATGGTGGATGCATCTCCCGATCTGGCCGCCGGGCGGCTTTCTCCTCCAGGCGCGCCACAGCACTGACACTGGCAGTTGCAGAGCGCCATGATCCATGCCATGCCGTTGTTCTGCAGTTAGAGTTGCCCTTCCCGATGCCGACCTGCTCGTTTGTACCTTAATAAACCGGCCCCCCGTCTGGAGATGACTCGCCGTGATTGTCCAGACGTGGGTTGGCGGTGATGAGCAGTCAGAGGTACTGTACCACAGCACAGCGGTAGGTACTTTTGCACTGTCCTGCGCCCGCTGTCAGTTACAAGTACCTCTCGTTTCTCACCGACACCACTCCCCCCTCCACGCCCCCCTAAAAAGAGCACTCGGTCCTGCAAACGAGATCTCGCACCAATAAACAATTCTAGAGCCTTCTCCACATGCCCATACCGCGCTCGTGCACCAAGGCATGAATGCTGATAGACGCCCTCACCGTCATCAATTCTTCTACGTGCCTTCCAGCCTTCCACATGTCCGAGGGTCACCTACCGCCGCCATCGAACGTCTTATTGCCCGACCGATGAACCTCCGTGCACTCACTCGGACAAGCAATCAAGCAGGCAAGCAAGCCAGCAAGCAGCAAACTGCTCGTCAGCAGGGGAGCCAGCAACATGTGTCGTGCATGGAGGATGGGAAGGGGACGGGGTCCTGTGCAACGACTGGCGGACAGACCTGGACCACGCTCCGTCGAGTCCTGTACCGTTCCTGGTCGTCTATCCGCAGCGCCACAGCAATTCAAAACGGTCCGATGTTCCCTCGTCACTTTGCTTTCACATGGACGGGCGGTATGACATGTGCGCTTATTCCTGACTCTCTTCGCTCGCATTCACACTGTGCTGCTGCTGCTTCGATTCTTTGGCGACCCCCCCCCCCCTGGTTCCGAAAATCTCCTCCTCCTTCCGCTCGTAGTCGCCGTCCCATTTGCACTCTCCAAATTAACGTCCCAGCATGTGCCAGCAGATCAGTCATCACCGGCGTCCTCGAGACGTGCAAACCGAATACGCAACATGGAGATCAATGGGATCATGCCGTCGAGCGAGGCCAAGACCGCAATCCCAGGTCGAATGCTCATAGATTGAAGATGGGGATTCAGGAAGTCTCATCTATGCACAATTCCACTCTCGACCCCGGATCTTAGCTCTCTTGACGTTTGTCCGAATCCCACGGTGCAGCGCGACGAACGGCGTCGTCGTCCTCGCGGCAATAGAAGCAATATTATGTGCCTTGGTGGCCGCTATCCTCTCCTCTGCGACACATCAACTATGCGGAAGGCATCGCGAGCTAGTCTGGATGCAGGAATATCAGAGATCAGATCGCTGGCTTCGAGAAAGAATTGGCGGCAAGTAGTCTTAAGACTGGTGAAACATTGAAACGGGATGCGACGACACACGAGTGGGCGAGGAGCGAAGAGCCGTCTCCCCAGGCTGCTCGTCTCTTGTCATGTGGCAGCGATTAGGGCCAAAGGCAGGGCATTCTAAGCAAGATGGGCGGCAAACCGACGCAGGCATCTCGCCTCGATCTCCGGCCAATGGCGAACCCGGGGAGGCAGCGTTCCTGTTTAGGAAAAGCCCAGGGAGGTCATCGAGGGGCGCTGTTATGCACAGCTCGGATGCCCAATTGGTACAGGACTTGCAAGTCGGGGAGCGCTATGAGGCCCGTGGAAATGTGGAGGAGCAGCAGCAAGCTTCCCTTCCCTTCCCTGTCCCCACAGAAGGAGGCTGCCCTGCAGATGCTTCCTGGCAGACGAGAGCCGGAGTCGCAGTCGCCTCAACAATGACAGATATCCATCAGGGTTCGTGAACTTGCTCCCCATCGCCCTTATGACGGTGCTCTTATGATTCTCCGATCATAACACTCGCCTCTATGGTCTGAAGTAACGCTGGATCAAGACAGTGCCGAGATCAATCTGATACAAGGCGTTCCTGAGTTAAAGCCTTGCCAGCTTAGATTCCACGGCCGAACTGTGATCAACACCACCGTCGACCTCTGCTCCCCTGATACACGTTATTCGCCAGGAACGGCCTCTATAGCGTCTTAAGACGTCGGCGCATGCTTAACTGCTGCACGTCCTAACGCGCTGCAATTTACAGAAATCGTGGAGAAGCTCAAGGGCCAAACGCAGAGACGGCAGCCAGACCCGACGTTCCATGCGCAAATGGAGCCTCCTGCTCCAGGCCCATCCGACGGCGATTAAAGTGCTACAGCCCATCTATCTCGTTACCAGCTGACCATCCATCCAGCACATCGTCTGGTCTTTCCCAATCCTAATAATTTCGCAGCGTGGCCCATCACCAACCAGAACCCTAAATCATCATCTATTCTCTCCGAAAAGCATACGACACGCATCTGGCCCTGTTGGACCTGTCTCCCCTACCCCTTTTCGGAGGAGCGGGTTTAATCTATGACTGAGATTTCTAGATTGCAATCAAACATTGCTTGGAGCGAGGAAACGGGAGGTGAGAAACAAGAATCTGGTTGCTTCAATCGGCAACTCTCTCGGGCAATTCGCTGTCTGAGACGAGGCCCCAAATCAGGACGATCTGTATATCTGACAGCATCTCAATATCCATTTCACGTGTTGCCAAGATATATACATGAACTGCGGTGCGACTTGTGGAGTGCAGCGTGGAGACTCATGGGACCCGACAGAGAATTGCTTGTTTGTTCAGGACATGGAATGAGCAAGACCACATGGTCCATGAATTGGATCTCGCCCTTTCATCTCCAAGTAGCTCTCTTCGAGGTGTTACACTCTCATCGGTGCTTCAGGTTCTTGCCTCGAACGGCACTTGAGAAGTGATCCCGCCCAAAACATGCGAGCAAGCACGCGTCCCAGGCCCAGTTGGCGGTACCGCAGTACCATGACAGGAATGAGGCAATTGTGCTTACACCATGCGCACAAGTGAAGTGCCCAACATGAGTCCTCTGCTTCGGAGCCGAAGAGTAATGCCCAATGCGGCACCTATCATGCATGAGACGATGACCACGAACCCATTCAGAAGCTCTCGAGATTACGCCTACGCATCTTGCATCGCGCATCTAGAAAGCAAGAATCCTTCTATTCCCCCGAGTCCTTATGCCTTACTGCTCCACGTGACCATGATCGCCTCGAGTTGGGGTCCGCATGAATCGACCGGCAGAATCACCCTGACGTCGAGATACCTCAGAGAACCCAGCAACGAACCTTAAAAGTCACAGGTGTGGTTTTCTCGCCTTGAACTGCCATGCCTTATCGCAGTGATCTGTATGATCAGGGGCCGACAGGGGACGGTATCTCCGGATTTCCATGATTGCCATGATTTCCCCTACAACCATTATCTGTCTCATCGTGTTCGAGAACTTCATCATCAATTCTCCGGGGTCGTATTCACGACGGTGGCGTGGCCAGATCCCCTTCTCATCAAACAGGATCAGCAAAGGCCAGAATCTCTCCTTCAGAAGGATCAGACTACCCCGGATATATCCATGCAGTTGATCTCAGCTCTTCACGCAGTCAGATGTTGAGAAGCACCCAGATCGCCGACGGGTCTAGCGCCTAGAGGTTGGTCGTGACTTGGCCCACTCCCGTCGAGTTCTGTACTCATGTTCAAGGGGAAGGGGTTCTGCAAGGTCCAAGCAGCATGAAGTGTGACAAGACCGCACGAGGAGACTTTATTTTTCCTTTCCCGCCCCTTCCTCCCGCACTTGGTGCGACTTAGATGGAGAATGATAATTGCGGGAAAATCAGATCATTCATGGAGTCTAGTCGTGCTGTTCGCTACCCGTGCTAGCTAGGGAGAAGGCTTCCATTCCCTCCCTCTTTTACCCCAGCTTTTGTGATGGCTGGGCCGGAGGCGAGGGATGAGGCTTCTCGGCCCGTTCTACTCCATTTCCATTCACTGCGACTGACTACCGCTCCCAGGCAAAGCGAGACGAGAGCTCGCGACTGGGATCCTCAACGTGGCTAGACGAGCGCGGGGCTTTTATCCTCCTCCCTTCGTCTCCTCTCACTGATTGATTGATTGATTGATGGATGGATCGCTGGTGGGACCCGCCCTCTCCATGTGGGACTTTTTAGCTCAACATCGCCTCTTCTCTCTCGTACTTCATCTAGCGAGTAAGACAAATACTTGTCTTGTGGGATCACGAACTTTGCAAGTAATTTAGAGAGATCATGGATTGATAGTTGATGGCGCGCTGGAGGAAAGGAAGGATTCAAAAGAGGAGGAACCGCACCGCAGCTGAATGAGGAGCGATGGAACTTGGCCGCCCGAGCATGGCTCCTCTTTACGTGGAAAGTTTGACAGTAAGGGCATCATCTGCTTCTTGAGACGCTGCCATACCCAGTATATACACCAGGCAATGATAGCAGTAGCAGCAGTCAACCATCAGCCGGTCTCTTATGTCAAATCTTGATCGTTGCGAATGGTGAGAAGTGGTCGTGAGGCTCAGTCGTTCGGCAAGTCACCATCACTCAGACTGGACAGGACTCTCTACCCTGCTCGCTTGTCCGATGCTATGCTATCCTACACTGCTGTCGCTTCTATCCATCCCTCTCCTCACCTTGTCCTCCATCTTGCTCTCTTCAATCTCTGTTCCGCGGAAAGAATGTTGGTTCTCCGACCCCTGTCTCATCACCGTTTCTCGCAGCAGCAAGGTTCATGCAGAGACTTGTCTTGACGCGAAAGATGAGATGTCAAGAAGGGGTCTGCTTCTTCTCCTGGGTTTCGCAGAGAGAGGCGGGATATACTGTGGCTGGTCACGTCGAGTCGCGCATCTATTAATACCCGACATCAGACATCACCGCAGTCCGCACCAGATACAATACTCATCTGCACCGAGTGGCGCCCATCTATCTACATTCCCTCCCTCTCCCTCACCATCCATCTTCATGCTCCTCTTCATCCAGACCTCCCTCTCGTCTCCACCCACCTGATTACTCGTCTACCTGCTTCACCCACGCATCTATCTCGCACCGCCCGTCGAGTCTCCTCATCTACGACGCTTCTTCACGAGTGGAAGATCAGTCGCGGGATAGAGTGTGCTGTCGAGTGTGCAGCGATGTGATTCTGGTTGAGTAGGCATGTTTGCATTAGGGTGTGGGTTTGGGAATGGAGCAACGGCTCTCTCCCACTCTGTTCAGGGAACCGGAGATTCTTTTTCATTGCTTATGTGTCATCTTTACGGATTATTGAATTGCACTGCGCTGCTGTGAGGCGAGGTGAGGTGAGGTGAAGTGCAGGTACAATCAAGGTCACTCTCGTGCTGGATGTTGGACTCCTCACCCTCTTCTCATGCTGCGATCCCATCTCTCCATATCTGCGCCTGCTTTCTCTGCAAGCTGTTTTTTGTTACTTTGATGCTTGGATGGGTGGGAGGGGATGGATTTTGTCCGGAGTCATGTCGTATGTCGTATCGGGGGTTATTGTTGTCATTGTCGTCTGAGAGAGAGAGAGAGAGAGAGAGAGAGAGAGGAGTGGAAGATGGATGACTGCGATACGATGGAACGGGAGATGAAGAGAAGAGAAGAGGAAGAACTTGGATAGCTAGTCATTACTTGGAAATGTGCTGTGATGTGATGTGATGTGAGCTATAAGCAAGCTTCGAGATCTGGGACGCGCATGGTTTGGCCTCCGTCGACAGGTTGGTGTCGGGGTAAATTGCCTCCATGCTATACATTCTTGTATCTACCAGGCTCGTCGCTCTTCTAACCATGTGTGAGCTAACCATCCGGTCTGAAGTTGAAGTCGAAATTGGAGTGACAAGTCTGATCCGAGGCGGTCAAAACTCACTTCGCCAAAGCATCCGGAGATGGTCAAGTCGAAGCTTCAATACTACCATCTCTGCTCCACCACAGTCGATGGAAACTTTAGACCGTGAACGATGAGTCTCTCAGAGCCCCGCATCTTGCGCTCCACGTGCTTGTCCAAGACGCGCATTAACCTTTTGCGGTCTTGATCCCTGCTTCGGATTCTGCCCGCCTCCATCTCCCACCCGCTCCTCCTCGGTCCCGCCGAGCGGAACTGGATGCGGCGAGACGACTCCTGGTCCCGCCTCCCCCGTCTCGTTTCTCCACTGTGCAGTAGTCGCTCCTCACGGTGGGGAAACTGGCCTTGTTTATCTGGTGAGGCGTGGCTTTGTTTTGAGGAGGGGAGGCGGAGAGGCGGAAGCGTACGTGTCCCGCTGAGGTGATGTGATTTTTGGGGTGCGGGTCTGCGACGGGAGAGGAGGTGGACTGGGAAGCGCTCATCCATCTCTGAGCGCGAGGGCGGGTGAGAGAACACGATGGTTGTTTCTCCCTTTGGTGGTACCCTGCTCCTTCTTGGGTGCTGATATGGATGCCGAGAGATTCGGTAGCGGAGTATGCTAGGGAGGTGGTGCAAGTGAGAGTTGGGAGGAACAGTTGGCGCATATTCGAGATGGCTAGGAGTTTTAGTTTTCTGGAATATTTGGGGTTTCTGGTTTAAGGATACTGGGATATCCAACTGGTGAAGGGAGGGCTAAAGTGTTCAATATTAGATATCTTGTAAATGGATCCGTGTTGGTCATGCAGCGGTTCAATGGATACAGTTGTCAGGTTGGGTTTCTATTTACATTTCTGCTATTCGGTTCTTCATGTATGTTTGAATGATTCAATGGCAGTTTAAATACTCTCCGTACATTTCTGGATCCAGGTACTCGCCAATTGAAAAAGTGAATCTGTAAATAAACAACGCGTCGCTTCGCTTAAAAATTGCCCCAAAAAAAACCACAAATTAAGAACAAGAGCCCCCCCCCCAAAAAAAACCAAAAAATAATAAGAAAGCAATAGAGGGAGGGGAGAACATACCTGGAGACTGGCCTTTTTAGTGGCCATACAGTTGGGCGTTCCTCTCGGAACCAATTACAATACCCGTGACTGTCCCCAGCGGTGCTGGGTTCCTCGTTTACATACCCAGGGATCTGCAGGAATCTTCGATGATTCAAGGACCGCCGTACAGGCTCGAGATTGTGGTCAAGAATGGCTTATTTAATCACTTAAGGGTACCTACCTCTGGTGCGGACATTTAGAAGCGGAGCGGAGCCTTTGTTGATCTCGGCAAGGCGCAAGCGAGGAGAGGGTCACTTTCGAGATTCTCGCGAATGAGATGGTGATGTTTATTTATATTCAGAGGTTGGACTTGATTACTTCTCATCTCCTTTAATCTGATTCTGGTCTATAATTCTTAAACTCAGACTTCGATTTTTTTCTTAAAAAATCATCTCACGTGACCACGACTAAGATTTACAGGGGGTTCGCGCGCTAGAGATTCGCGACTTGGATTTCTTGACCGAAATCACAAGGCAGCTCATCAACCAAACCACCGCAACCATGCCTGTCGTCAAAGGAGGAGTCTGGACCAATATTGAAGATGAGATCCTCAAGGCCTCCGTCTCCAAATATGGTCTAAATCAATGGGCGCGAGTCTCGTCTCTCCTGGCGCGCAAGACACCAAAGCAGTGCAAAGCAAGATGGGGCGAATGGCTCGACCCTGGCATCCGGAAGATCGAATGGAGCAAGGAAGAGGATGAGAAGCTACTCCATCTCGCAAAGTTGATGCCCACGCAATGGCGCACCATTGCTCCGATTGTTGGGAGGACAGCGACACAGTGTCTGGAGCGATATCAGCGACTCCTAGACGAGGCAGAGCAGAAGGAAGCGGGGGAACTGGGACTGGGTGGGCCGGATGGAGGTGAGAATAAAGCTCCTTCTGCGGATGATGTGCGTCGTCTGCGACCAGGCGAGGTGGATCCTGATCCGGAGTCGAAGCCTGCTAGACCAGATACGATTGATCTGGATGAGGATGAGAAAGAGATGTTGAGTGAAGCTCGTGCGCGCTTGGCAAATACGCAGGGGAAAAAGGCGAAGCGGAAGGCGAGAGAGAGGCAGCTTGAGGAATCGAGACGGCTAGCTGTGTTGCAGAAGCGCAGGGAGTTGAAAAATGCTGGCATCAATATCAAGGTTGTCAACCGTAAGAAGGGGCAGATGGATTACAATGCCGACATTCCATTTGAGAAGAAAGCGGCGCCGGGATTCTACGAGACGGAGGAGGAGGCGATTCAAAACGAAAAGGAGAGGGAGGCTTTTGATCCGAGGAAGCAACAGCTGGCGAATAAGCGGAAAGGAGATCAAGATGAAGACCTCGATAGGAAGAGGAGGAAAAATGAGAAGGAGGCTCCATCAGCGTCCTATCAAGCTGCCATGAAGGCAGGACAGTTACAAAAGATTCGAGAAGCGGAACAGAGCAGCAAGAGGAGAGCTTTGGTCCTTCCCGCACCGCAGGTCGGAGAGGGAGAGTTGGAAGAGATTGTCAAGATGGGTATGATTGGTGAGAGGGCCAACATGATGGCACGAGCCAGTGAGAACGACGCTACTAGAGGCTTGGTAAACACATATTCTACTATCAACAGCGGAGCTCCAATACGAACACCAAGAGCAGCGCCCCAAGAGGACCGTATCGCCAACGAAATTCGAAACATCAGAGCTTTAACTGAGACTCAGTCTTCTCTTCTTGGTGGGGAGAACACACCTCTTTACGAAGGGTCTGGAAGTACTGGTTTCGATGGTGTAACTCCTAGAGCACAGCAGTTGCAGACTCCAAATCCTATGGCGACACCATTCAGACAAAATGGTATTGGCCAAACGCCCATGGGACCTCCTTCAATATCAGGCGCTACACCAATGCGAACACCTCGAGATGGTTTTGCACTGAACGCAAATGGGGATATGCAACTTATTGGAGCCACACCCCGAGATATTAAACTACAAGAACAAGCGATGAAGCACAAACTCAAGTTGAGTCTGTCGTCATTGCCCAAGCCTAAAGACACAGATTGGGAGCTTGAACTGCCCGAGGAACAACAAGAGTTACTAGGCACTGAAGAACTCTCTGCCGAAGACGCCGAGGTTCGAGATCGAAGGAATCAACAAATAAGAGAGGCGCAAGAAGCAGTCGAGTTTAAGAGACGTACCCAAGTCATGCAGAGAAGCCTACCCAGACCAACGGCTCTTGACATTGAGTCCATGATGATCAGTGCTTCTCAGATTCCAGATCCCATCAGAGCTATGGTCATGCGTGAGGCTGCGTTGTTACAAGCTGGCGACGCTATTAAATTTGCTATTCCTGGTGCCAAATTAAGAGTCACTTCAAGCCGCATGGAAACATTTGATGATGATTCTCTCGCTCAAGCACGATTATTGATCGATCGAGAGATTTCGGAAGAGGAAGCCGAGAAAGCCCCCAAAATGTTCCAACGGGTTTGGCAGAATGCCCGAACACATTCTTTACTACCTGGGCTCAGCGGATATGAAGATGAAGTCGACGAGCATCAAATACTCCTCGAAGCTTTCGACGTGAGTCCACCTTCTATACCTTTTTGCATATGAAAAGTCTAACAGCTCCTAGAACATCCAAGACTCTATCGTCTCCGCGGCAGATAAAGGCAACAAAGCCGAAAAGAAACTCGCTTTACACCTAGGCGGTTACCAAAACCGAGCTAAGACTCTAAAACAGAAGATCTCCGAAGCAACAGAAGCATTAGCCAAAGCCACGTACTCGCTTGACTCATTCGAGACTCTTAGGATCTCGGAGGAGGCAGCGATCTCTAGAAGATTAGAGAGATTGAGGGATGAGGTAGGGTATGTGAGTACGAGGGAGAGAGAGGCGCAGGACTTGTATAGGAAGAGGAGGGAAGAGCTGGTGGCCCTGACTAGTGCGGATGGGAATGGTGTTGGGACAAATGGGTGGCATTGAGTTGATGGCTATAATTTAGGACGCAGGGAATTTGTATAGTACTACTGCTACTACCATCATCGCATCATGGGAAAGGTTACTAAAATGCATTGCATTGTCTGTTGGCGGAGTTATTAGTGCTCTGTTTGTGCATGACTTGAATTGTGACGAATCTACGATACCTGAAAATGAAGAGCAGCCGCATAGACACATGTTTGCAAGAACCAAATCGATGTAATTCTCTATGCAGATCCTCCCTACCCTCCAAAGCTCCCTATTCCTCTAGCAAATGTTCACTCCAATGCTACCTACGTCACCTAAATCCATCAGGTATCGATGCATCGATCTATCGATCTATTCATTAAATCATCGTTCACTCATTGCTTACGTCAGAATCTCCCTCCCATAAATCTTCAAACCATCCATACAACACCCAATGTCGACTCATTATGTCATAAACCACCCCTCTCCATCTCCGTCACAGTTCCAGCTAATATTCCCGCGCCAAGTATGCCCCCATCATGGCAGGGCATTAGGACTACTCTAGGTACAACCTCTCGTATATCTATCTTTGATTTTGTTTCGAGAGAATACTCTGGTCCAAATTCAGCCTCCATAATCTGATCCAAGAAGGATTGGCAGTCAGAGAGGTAGTCTTGAAAATGGACTATGCAACCTCCTGTATAACCAACCATTAACTCTTGGACTTTTGGATTTAGGGTTTTACTAAGAGCAGAGTAGTTGTGACTGTGATTTTGATTGGGTTTGGTGATGCCATTGGTTAGAGGAGGAGACTTGAACTGGTTGGATGGATGTGGAATGCCGTTAATGTTGCTGTGCGATGGTGATGAGAGGCTGAGGTTGAGTTCCCCTGCACAACCTAATAATCCAATAATAGCAGCAGCTGTCATACCGGCCGCTCTAACTTGCACCGCTTTTGCAACTTTAAACACCACATCGGCTAGTTCCTCTGTCCACACGAAATGGGGATTATTAGAAGGGAGCTCGTTCTCTAACTGACGAACCATATTCGCCTCTCCTTCCAAGGCGGCGAGGTGTGGTCCAAGATTCCCGAGGAAGGGGGTCATGAGACCAAGTCTATGTTGAAGTCTTTCGGGAAGATTCAGAGGTGATATGGTGAGGTAAGTCGTAAAATATTCATAGATTATGATCCGTCCGAGTTCTCCGAGATAGCGACCAGAGGTCATGTATTCAAAGGGTTGGAACCCTGGCGCTTCACATTCCGAGTCAAGGACAGCATCCCATTTTGTGAAGAAAGCTAGGTCATGGAGTGGTTTTGCGGCACCTGAGATGGTCCATTCAGTATTGATTGTTATTTTGGTATCTGGAAAGAGGGAGGTGCTAGGTCGTTTTGATGGGTGTAGTTTGCTGATTGATAAAGGGATGGTGGCATTACTGCCTGTGCCGGCGATAATTCCCATGGCCGCTTTTCGCTGGTGGGAATTCCGATGTTGGTATGTGAAGGAAATAAGTGTCGCGACGGCGTCATTGGTTATGGCCGCTATTCGGATTGGGGGGAGCCCTGGTGAAGTGGAACGCACAAGTGCGTAGCCAGCTAGTAAATGCTCGCCAAGATTTGAATTAGAGGTAATAGCGAATCCCTTGCCCATGGCCATTATCTTGGCTTGAGATATTGATTCTTGTCTACGAGAAGTTAGTGTACGCCAGATGAAAAGGGGTAGCGAGCGAACATCATAGGGAAGCTAAACGAAACTCCTAATGGAACCTCTGTGAATTCGCCTGGCCAAGTCTCGCATCCGTCTTTTACAACTTCTGCAATCCGTTCCCCAATCCATGCGAAAAGGTCTTCAGCCTTCTCGTGCTTCAGATGCTCTCCTATCGACCATGCTTTCTCCAGATGCTTGTGTCGGATGACACGTGATGACTTTGGGAGAGGTGTATGGTTCTGGCTTTCGGTATTTGAGACTTGAGGTGAAGAATTGGCTTCATCAGAGCCCAGTAACTCTATGAATCCCACTCTCAAATTGGTACCTCCACTATAAGAAGTTAGATTGGTTTGGAAGAGCTGAATGATAAGTGATCACTTGCATATCAATAGCTAGGAATCTAGCAGCTTTCATTAGCCAGGGGAACAGTTGCAGTGTCTCGGCTCTCTACATTGAAACACATAACCAAACAAAGAGAACTTACTTTCCCCTTCCCTCCCTCTCCGGCCTCAACACTTCTTCTGAAATTGGTGTGGGCAGGAACTGTTCCTGGCTCTCTGCAGCAAGGCTAGTGAAGGTGACACAGAGACTCCTGGCAAGGCTGTGGATCTGTGGGACATTGATTCTGAGGGGCCGCAGGAAGTCATCAAGAAGAGATGCCATTGAAGGACCGTAAAATGCGGCTCTTATGCAAGAGAGAAGGAAAAATAAACCAGAAGGGTAAATAAAGGAGTGGTCAGCGCGCTGTCACGCAGGGCTGAGCTGGTGGCTGAGGTGCGGATAGCGACGTTTTATAGAGGGACGACCTTGGAATCGAGAAGCAACGTTACTTAGCAAGAACAAAAGCCTCGGGACCATCTGGGAGGATATTGACACCGGCTGGAAAGCCAAGTAGGACCGAGAGATGAAGGCCATTTCTCCCTGATGAAAGAGAGTTTTCCTTATATAAAGGAGGAATTGTCAAGCCTGATGAAAACGCAAAGTCCGAATATGCAAAGGAGAGGCCAGGTGCGTCTCCAGCCAACCCGGCTAAAGGCCGGGCGACGCTTGCACAATATGCTGCGACGTGCATGCCATTTCCCCAGAGCGAGCTCGGGAAGCTGCTTTGTTATCCGCAAAAAACCCCGTCACTACTGGAACTCATCGCCATGACGAGTGAAGCAATGCTGCCTTCATACGGTGATTCGAAACACTCTAATATGGAACTAGACGGCAAATCAGAAGACATGTTTCCTCGCCCAAGCCGTCGAAATCGTCCCTTTCTCGCAGCGTTCGGAGCTGTTGCTCTGTGTTACCTCATCTACTCCAGCGTCTTCTCTTCTCACGGCCTTTCCTTTAATGGTATACGCTGTCACAAGGCACCTACTATCGAGTCTTCTGTCCCCAAAGTCCAAGATGAGAAAGCTCTTGTTCCACTCGAGGCACATATCATGTCGAAATGCCCTGATGCAAAGGACTGCTTGAAATTGTTGGTTCTCCCAACGATGCAAAAGGTGTATGACAAAGTCAACTTCACTTTATCGTTCATTGGGACGTGAGTTTATCCTCTCATTGATTTCTATTCTATTATTATTTCTGCCGGTGTTCTGTGAGTACTAACAGAGTTCCTTCCACTAGTCCTACAGAGAATGACGGCGTTGCTTGCATGCATGGCCCTGAAGAATGCATGGGCAACATTATCGAGTTATGCGCAGCACGCCTCTATCCCGATCCGAAAACATATCTAGGCTTCACAATGTGCCTCATGCGTGATTACAAAGACATACCCCAACGCTCTCTCGTGGAAGACTGCGCACTAGAGCACGGTATCGAGTTCCAGAAACTCAATGACTGTGCAGTGGAAGATGACGGTGGATTGGGAGTCGGAATGCTGAGAGATAGTGTGAGGAGGAGTAAAGCGGCGGGCGTGACCAAAAGTTGCACAGTCCGGTTGAACGAGGAGATCTACTGCATCCGTGACGATGGAAAGTGGTCCGACTGTCCCAGCGGCCCAGGCGTCAACGATCTAGTTATTGCGGTTGAGAAGCTTTATCGACAGAGTTGAGTTTCTTGAGAGGCTCGAAAATGCCAGTCCATAGCTCGGAGGATGTACCCAGTGTATACCACATTGTAACTTGGTCCATACCAGCATTTTCGTCTCCTGCCATGGTCTCTAACTGTGAGATGATCGATTCAAGACCGATGGCCTTTCCGGTGGCTTGGGTGGCGCCAGCTTCGAGTGCGACATGAACGATATGGATATGGAAGTGGTAGTAAGTCGGCTGGTAGTGCACGTAAAGCTTCAACTGATCCTTCTCCAACCCATGCACCTTATAGCTCTCCACAGTACTCTCAATAAGCTTCTCTCGCATATTCTTCAACCAAGGAATATGCTTTTTCTTCAAGTCCCTCAAACTCCAAATATCCTTCCTCTCCACCAAGCCCAACAGATGCAAGCTCTCCAACGTCTTCCGATCCCAGTTCAGATCGGGAAGAAGAAGAAATCCCGTCTCCGGCTGCTTTCCTAATTTGGTTCGATAAATAACATCCTTCGCCTCCGTCTTGCCCTCAATAATATTCCAAACCCAGTTTAGTCTACCCGCCTCTCTCTTAGCTCGCATATAAGGCTGAACATCCTGTTTATAGATCTCGGGTGTCTCCTCCACCATACGCGCGCTCTGCTTGGAGTATTTCTTCAAATGCTGCTCATTGCATGGGTAGATGAGATTGATCTTCAGATCCGCAAGCTCCGTCTCTTCTGCAGCTCCTGGCACGCGACTGTTGGCCAGGTACCAGAAGTAGACATCGTTTGCACCGAGATTCTTGAGTGCCTGTAGCGTGGCGGGGACTTGCTCCAAGTAGGATTCAGAGGTGGGAAAGGGAGCCCGTTCGAGAATTAGGAGGGCCGGCTCGTCATCGATTTCGCCTTCCAGAACAATTCGTCGGCCAGCTTGGTCTGGAAGATTTTAGCTAGCTCGAGCGACCCTGAATGGGGACGTGGATTTCGCGTTTGAAATATGAAAGAAATACCTTGATTCAAGACGCTGTCCAGCTTGAAGGCCGGAATCAGAGCTTCGGCGGTCTTCGCTGCGTCGGCCATAGTTATTTTCGTCCCGGGAGGTGAGAGAAATGAATTTGAATTGTTTCGTTTACAATATGGATGAGGAACTCTTGGTGGGGTAGCGGTAGGCAGTGGCAGAGACAGATTAGGCCTAGTTCAGGACCCACGATGCAGGCCCTAGTAAATCTTGGGGACAAGTAAACAGGCGACATCCCTATGTTTATGCATGGTATGGTAGGTAAGTTTTCAGATTGTATTTGGGTGCATTGCGGAAAACTAGTGATATAACTCCACGCCTCAATCCTGGTACCATGACTGATAACTCTCGTTCCCAAACTCCTTCCAGGTGTTGAAGGCTTATAATGCTTGTTACCTACCATAAAACAGATATATCCACGGATATTCAGCGAGTCACTCCAATCCCGCGGGTATCATCTCATTTAAATATACCTCAACAACACACAGCGCTCGATACCCCAACAACTCCATCCATGCTTCTATGTTCAGTCCTCTTGTTTCTTGCCTGGCAATGATTCTAACTCTATATTTCTTGTCATAAAGCCTCTGATGCTTTCCTACTGGCTAGCAAACCCTCGATCTTGCTTTTTATCTGCGCGATTCTGAATGGTTTTGGCATTACATCATCCATGCCTGAGTCCTTCGCATTCGCAATCTGCTCTCCCCGAGCATTCGCTGTGACAGCAATGATTGGGATACGGCCTTTGAGCTCTTTTTTCGCCTCCATCTCTCGGATCTTCTTCACACATGTAATTCCATCCATAACAGGCATTTCCAGATCCATCAAGATGATCGACAATGGAATGCCAGTTTTTTCTTGGCCGTCCACGTGCATTGTTGTAGAAAGGATAGTTAACGCTTCACCACCATGATTGGCAACATGCACTGTACTGCCGAGTTTCCGAATTTGCTGCGCCAGGATCCGCTGATTGACAAGATTGTCTTCTACAATAAGGACATGCCAATTTGTGGGGTCCGACACATCTTCTTCGCCGACCGTTGTCGTTGCTGGGACTTCACTAAGCTGATACAACGTCGATACTGAGCCTGCATGATCCGCTTCAATCTTGACAACGCTCGTACTCAAACGCACACTATCTTGTAAATCAGCACTCAACTTCTTCTGTATGACGGTAAAATTCTGTTCTTTCGATGCCCGGCGGGCTTTCACATAGAACGCGAACGTGGAGCCGACACCAGCTTCACTCGCTACACCGATCTCGCCGCTTTTTGATATTAGCTTGAAATCCTCAAGGAATCTGGGAACATAGTTGTCAAACATTGGTTGGAGCAAAGGAAACATACCCTTGAAGCTCGGTTAATTGTCTGGAAATGAAAAGCCCCAAACCAGAACCTCCGTATTGCACATGTGTTCTAGGGGATGCCTGAGTAAAGCGATTAAAAAGTCTCTTCTTTTCTTCCGAACTCAGACCACAACCACTATCATTGACCTAGAAATGGTAGAATCAGTGGATGGGCAATGAATCATTGGTTTCTCTTACTTCGAATCGGAGATATATTATTTCACCATTTCCCCAATCAGCGCCAGTAGTGATGTCCGAGCGAGCTTTTTTAGTCGGAAAATAATCAAAGGATGCATCTGATGGGGTTGGAGGTTCGAGATAAGCAGCAATAGCGACATTGATAGCTCGCTTCGGGCACGACTTGGTAAATTTAATCGCGTTCGTCAAGAGGTTGATCAAAACTTGTAAAAGCCTTGCTGAATCGAGCATCACAGTCTCCACATCCAATTTGTTGTATGATTTGTCAATATGAAAATCCATGCTAATTTCGTGGATCTTCTGGCATTCTACCATAAACATTTGTAATGCTTGTTTGATAATCTCGACAGGTTGTACTGGCACGGGTGTGATTAGGAGAAGGTTCGAATCTAACTTTGAGATTGTGAGAATACTGATCTCCGAGTCAGCATGATTATGAATATAATTTCATCGATACATACTCGTCAACTATTGATTTTTGATGCTGAGCGCATAATTGAATCGTCTCGGCGCTTGAAATGCTTTCCTTTATGTCCGCGGATATTTTGGAATCTAGCCCAGCAGCTTTTTCTAGAAGCTCACTAAGGGATGACGAAATCCCGTCTGCACATTGAAGTATAGCACTCAAGGGGTTTCTCATCTCATGTGATGTAATATCGATGAAGTTATTCTGTGCTCTTCTTGTCTCCTCGGCTTCCTGCAGCCTTCTGCGCTGTAGATTTTCGGCCCACTTAATCCGTGAGATGTTAGCCATAGTACCCATAATGCCTCTGAGTGTCCCATCAGGTAAAAATTCAGGCTGAGAAGATGCAGTAACCCAATGCTCATTCTCGTCCCCAGACACTGGATCATACCAAGGTTTTTTCAGGCGTATTTCCCCAGTCCAAGGAAGTTTTGCAACAACCACTTGCGTCCATGCTTCTTCTGCCGCCGAATAACTGCTTTCGTGAATGGTCTCCATCCAGGACATGGAGAAGATCTTTTCGCGACTATGGCCGGTCATCTCATACCATCGATCATTTGCTTCTCGCAGAAGCCCGTCGGGATCGATCGCAGACATTCCTACAGACGAGCTCTCAGCTATCTTCTCCAGGCGGCCCTTCTGAACAGCCAGTTCCTCTGATAATCGCTTCCGCTCTATAGCCGCAGCTTCAGCGGCTGTCAAACCACGCCGCACTTCTGTTTCTAATAATGAGACAGAAGCTAAAGCTGTAGCTAATTGCCTATCAAGCAACTGTATAAACGACTCATAATCCCTATCGTATTGTCTTCGTGGATTGACTCCCGCAACCAGGAATCCGATTACATTCTCTCCAGTCGTTGGTCGTAGTGGACATAAAACAGCCTCACGGCACGGCTCTTCAAATCCACGCCATTCAAACCCTTCGATTAAACTCTCAGAGAGTGTCCCATCTTTGATAGTTAACAATTTAGGCTCACGAGTTTGCATCGCATCCCGGAATGAAGGTACAAAGCCACCATTAGACCGCTTGAGGGATAAAACTTTGGGTACAGCGTGGTGATTCTCTGGAACACCTAAAGTACCTTCCAAAATACAAGACTTCAATGATTGAGAACTTCCTGAGCATTCAGAGATATTCTCATCATCTGTATCGTCGGCCACGGAGTACAGGATAACGAAGGGAAAGTCAAAGATATTATCGGCTAGACCGGAAAGGATCTTTGACCAAATTGACTCTACCGCTAGAACAAAGGAGGTTAGCATTCTCCCTTATATAATTGAAGAGCAAGGGAGACTGAGAATTATTCGATGCAATTCTCAGGAACGCATAACTTGAAATGCTCCCGTCAGGAGCAAAAAGAATGAAGAGTAGATAGAGCCCGGAACTCTTACACTGTGCCAATGCAGTTTCTTGGCCAAGTCGAAACAGAGTCTGAAGAGCGCGAGCAGCTCGGGTCTGAACTGTGGTCTCGAATGGAGCATTATATAAACCTTGAATTTGACGGGTGCCTCCATATAGAGGGGTCAAACTCCACTACAGAGATGTAATATTAGTATATGGAAGTATTTTATCATTGGAGAATTGAATGAGAGCAATATCTAGGACAAAATTGAGGGAGTGCAACCACTATTGGTTATTTGAGTAAAAGTCGACATCCTAAGTCTTGAAGAGTTGGAGCGATAAATATATTGTTAACCTTAAAGCGAAACTTTAGGAATCGACAAAGCTAACAAAACACAATAACATACCGTGTAAAATGTTTCTTCTAAAAACCCATGCCTTTCGATAGGTAACATTTGGTTCGTAACAGCAACAGAGTTTCCTGTTTTCCGACAGTCATCAAATATAGTGCTCACAAAGTCCCAGAGTTCCTTGAATGGTCCCCTAAAGCCTGTCCCCATAAGCGTTGGATGCTTATTACCAGCCACAGCATCAGCATATGGCTAGAAATGATTAGCGAGGTTCTATTCTCAAGAAGGTAGGTTCACTTTATTGTATATAACTGTGAGCTCATCGCCTAGAAAGAGATTAGCACCTAAATCCTTACAGGAATTGGAGTTAGGTCCAATCATATCAAGAAGTTGACAGGTCCATCAGAATCTCAGTCAACTTTAATTCCCCATACCATGCCGTGATTCTGGCACCAATAGAGACCAATTCTAGGAAATAGAATTACACGTACCCCTAATATTGGTTAATAATATTTCTCAACAAATAGCATATCAAGGGAAGATGCTGGTAGTCACAATAAAGAGAGTGAATCGATTAACTCACCAGAAAAGAGCGGCCGGATGGGGATTGGCCATTAAGAGGCATGCAATTTGACGAAACTCGCGTGTCCAGGTTGACATATCGCCAAGAGATGTAGCTGCCCAGTCAATAGAGCGGGCAAAAATAAGATGAGAAGAAAGATCTCCCTCAGGTTGAGGAAGAGTCCAGTCTGAAGTTCCAGGCGTTACGAAGTCAGCCGCCACTTTCCTACGCCCCTGATGCACGAGAAAGTCCTCCTCCCCACTCAAGTTTGTAACTGCCCTCCTTAACTTGAGAGGAGTTTGATTCTCCTTATAGATTTCATTTCTTTGGGCCGATATGGCATTGGTAGAGGTATCAGCGTGATCCGAATTGGTTCCAGGATTGCATTCGCCGCTAACGATAACAAAGTGCTTGACCATGAAGGCTGTCCAACAGATACCGCAATATGAGAAAGAAGAACTTGGAGGTGCTTCATCATGTGATACAGCAATGCTTCTTACCCATAATTTGAATTCAGAAGATGGAATCTTTGGACCGAGTTGAGGGGCTCCCGTCGTCTTGGCTTTAAATGGTATATCTTTCCTGAGTTGCTGATCATTTCTTAGCGCAGCATTGACGAACACTGGCTCAACGATGCTGTCAAATTCCGCATTTGCATCTACCACAAATGCAGGCCGCGGGTCATTGTCCAGCAAATCCTTGATGCTGAGATCGGTGAAGGTCTCCACATCGTGAAAGTAGGAGGTCTGATGTGGCTCAAAGGAACCCTCCCCGAATCCGCGATGGCTACTTCCTGAATTTGATCGTGAATGCTCTGAGCCATCAGACTCTTTGGACAGCTTCTGAAGCTTCCGAGAACGTGATGACATGCTTCTTCAGGCCCTCGCCAGACGCAGGGACACTATGGAGCGACGACTGATGCACCCATGCAGATACGGTGAGGTTACGCTCTTTGTTGACAGGTGCTAGATCGAGGTGGATTTTGGTGTTGCGAAACGTCGGTTGTTAGCTGCGGAGCCGGAGTACAGCAGCTTTATGGGACGTGGTATTGATAGATAGTAGGCCAATCTCTTTCACTTTAAGGATGGATTTAGTTTTAGTTTGAAGATATTGAACGTTCTGGCCACTGAGGCACAGCTTGCATAATAAGTTGGTGGTACCTGCAAGGCTAATGGGTGGTTGGATGCAACAAAAACGCCGCTGATGTGGCATCTCGCTTACAAAGTGCCATTGTGAATGCGATGAAGACCGTGAACCGTGCTTTCCATGGAGGCCTATCGTCTCGGCTAAAGCTGGTGAGCAAACCGCCGTCTAAAGCAGCGACAAAAGATATGTCATCGAGGTACACTTCTCATTCCTATTGCCTCCTGGGGAAAAATAACCATCGCTGTATATTCTAGGTACACAAGTAGATCTTCACATCCCAACATCCCTCCCATTTTTCCAAGGCAAAATATCCTGTCCAACGCCCGTTTTAAGTCATTTCGACTACCCATGGATGTCATAACATTAACCGACCATGTTGTTGTTTATGGTGACGCATGCTGCACGTCAACTAAAATTCCAGTCCTCATTACCATACCCATCCCCATTATTCATATTTGGCCAACCCAACTCCGCCCTTGTAACTGCTAGGATACTTCCAATATTGTCATTCGGACTTGCTATCGACTCTCCACCATTTAATCCTTCGTTGCCAACCCCCATCCAATTATCGAAGCCAACAGCTAAGCTGGCTTGATCTCGCAGCCACCAGTCCTGGCTCTCAACCAGCGCATCAACTCCTCCAAATATATTGTTCGGAACCATTGAGCTGGTCCGTGGGATTTCATTGCTCGAGGCCATAGTAGACTGCGGGCTCAGCGTTGTAGAACTACTAAATGGAGTTCCATTATAGGTCATGGGCGTTACTGATGATTCCTTCAATAACGCCATTGGCCCTATTCCATTTGCGCTAGAATCATGATGTAGTGGTCCAATGTTCTTAATATGACGACCAGTGGAAACTGGCCGCGAAATTGAGGCATTTGTTGAATCTGGCGAGAACGTCCGAGAGTCTGGAGGGTACTGGTATAAACTCTGTTGAAGCAAATTCTGAGCCCGCATCTGATTCTGAGTTGGTGGTAGAGGTTCTGGAACTCGCATTGGTGAGGCCGTGGAAGTGGGAGTGGAAACGATAAGCTCTGGTTTTGGAGATGGCACATCAGAGGTGCTAAAGAATCCAAACTTGGCGTCAGTGCGAGAGAAGACTGCAGCTGCTTCTTCCGGAAGATCAACCTTCCATTTTCGAGCTAAAACACTAAGGATACTCAATGTCCGACGAGCACAAAGCCAGTCTTCAGCAATTTCTTCGAGGTGTTTGACGCCATGTATGATATCTCTTTTTGCCGTCTTTTCTGGGAGACTTAGAAGGTGTATTGTGCAAGCTGAGTGCTCGATATATACTGCAATGTTACATATCTGGCGTAGCCCATAGGTTCGTTTATATAAGCGCATGAGTTTCGATATTGATCCTGCTGCTTGAGTACAAAGTTTTCTGGGTGAGACATGTGAAGGGAGAGGAGATGTTGAAGGATTGTATTTAAGGAAAGGACGAAAGAGGTGAATATATAACAGGTGGAAGAACATACTGCAAAATATCAGCGCTAGTAAAGAGAAAGTAAGAAGCGGTGACTTACTGCATGAGAAGGACATTTGGTAGCTGTCCTTCCTTTTGTTCGAATTCTTTCGGTAACTTTTGCTTCCATGATTCGAGCCTAGTTTGCAGCTCACTTAGCCGTTTTAGTTCTTGAGAGCGCCCAATAGATCGATCTAGGTGTTGAGGATGGTAAAAGAAAACTAGGAGATCACTGCTGATCTCGCAAAGACTAGCTATCTGCAATGACACTGCTCTCGTTCGAGAAGGCTGTGAGTGCAGCTGTCCGATCCCGCTATCAGTATATGGTGACCAGGTATCGGCATCCTCATCTGGGAATACATCATATTTGGGTACAGTGATGTTTGACACAGGTAGTTGAGGCAATCGTCCTAGGTAGTTGGACCAGCATTTATCAAAGAGAAAGCAACCCCAGAATGTCACTCTCCTCGCATCAATCTCCTTTTCATCCATAGGTTCCCTATTGTTAGTCATGCCACCCGAATCCAAATTCAAGCCCATATCTTGAGCCATCCGAAAGCTCATTCCAGAATAAACCCAGCCTTTTGCTTCTCTTCCACAGCCTGCTTCTCGTACCGACATCAAAGCCAAAGCCTGAACTGTGGTCAGTCTTGGCTTCTCATATTCGTCGTTCTCCACAATAAGACGTTTCGCTTCGGCGAAGAAGACATCTCCTTTGGTTGTTACATCTTTGGGGTCTGCACACCCTTTTGGAGAGCTTGAGAAGTGGCAACCAAGGGCAAGCATGGCATTTACCAGCAAGCTTGAACAATATATAGTCCGTTTTGGGGACCCTTGCGGCTTTCCGAGAAGAAAATCTCTATAGAAAAGGCTTTTCGACAAGGTAGTAAAGAAGGGGTAGTGCCAGGTGAAGTACATATTGATGAAATGCACAATGACCTCCGTATCGCTTGTGACCGTGGTCCAGCTTGCCAGTGGTTCGCTCTGCTGTTGAAGCATTTCCGTCCCATAAAACCCCTCGTTCTCGTTTGTCGGCTCTAAGTATATCAGATTGGACGTTCCTCCAAGAAATCTGACAGAACCATTTTCCAGTCTCAACTCGCCCATCTTCCCGGATAGCTCAGTCTCGAAAGTCGGGAGAGCTGTTGTTGTATATGCGGGCCTGTCATCGAAGTCATCCTCCTCCGCTTGTTCATTTCCCTCCTCTTGCCTAATAATTGCATCTGCCACATCATCTAAGCTCTCACAAGTTCGGATCTGCTTGACCAAAGAAGGCACATCCTCTTCTGCGGCGTTTAATATGGCTTGAATCAACGTTTGAAGGGTCGAGTTTTTCGTTTTCAAGCTATCGATCTTCTCTTTGTATACCCCTTTGCGCCGATGGTCGCTGTTGGGGTCATACACACATTCTACCAGCATCAATTCTCTATCCCTAGCCTTGAATCACTGGAATTGAAAGGAATTACCTGTTCCATATACGCTCGCGCATGCAGCGCAACTAGGTGTATTACCGTCGCACTTTGATTTCCTTCTCCTGCACGCGATGCACGCCGTACTCACACAACGTCTCTTGAGCGCAGCAGCAGCATCTCTACTGCTCCTCGATTTCTTCTTGGATGGCGCCCCGCTTCCGCTCAAAATATGGTTGCCAATATCCCCGCCACTTCCGTTCTGCCTTAGCACTTGGTCACTATCTTGAACGTCTGCCATGAGTGGGACCATACACGGCACAATCTTCTTGAGGCGAATTGTTTCAGTTCACAAGCTATGATAGACAAGCTCGTCTTCTCTCGATCTCGATGATCAGACGACCCAACAAATAGGATTTGATCCGCTTCTCCTCCAAGGGTTTAAGTTCTGCAGTTGATCTATCGAGAAGAGTGGAATGCACTCTGGAGCAAGATGCAATGTCTTGGATGAAGATGTTAAGATAATAGTCCGATTTGGCAATCTACATTGCTGACAAAATGCTGGCATAAAATGGCCTTATGTCGTTGAGCAAAGAAAGAAGCAAATTTACCGCTGTCGGGCTCCACGAATGACCGATGACTGATAAGACGAGGGGCATTTCCAGAACGTCCAATCCGAGGCATTTGATTGGAGAATCTCGATTGTTAAGGAATCAACGCTTAACTTATTCTATTCTTTTGAATACCTTCTCCTCAGAAGAAGAAAACTGCTTGGCTCTATGATCGAGTATTCAATTGTCGGGCTGCCGTTCTGCTTTGAAGTACAGGTTGCCTTCTCTCTTAGACACTTTAGTCTTCCGTTTCAACGTCTTTTCTCTCCTCAACTACACTCTGGTCTAGCGAGTGCTTTCTCGTAATATCGCCTGCATCTGCAAACTGTTCTACTCAATAACTCCACCCAAATGTCGGGATACTTGCCCAATACGGAGAAAACGTTAAAGCCGAGGAGTCGGCTCTACGAAAAAGATTTTCCGACAACACGAAAAACTTCGGTGCCGAATAACCGCTCCCACGCCCTCAACTGCCCTTCCTGACCTAGTCAAGGCATGATTCCCAGCTCTTTGGCTCTCTCAACCGTCTGCAGCATCGGCTATCTGCCAAAGAAGATTGAGCGAGAGCCGGTCAACGCGGCCAACGGCGAATCGGCGCCATGACTTCATGATTTCACGGTAACTCCTTCTATCTCCTTGACTCTTATTTCCTTGCCAGTGTCTGCGCAGTATATATCGGCCGCTGATATCTCTATTTACTATTTCGTATTCTTCTCTTTCAAATCATACCAAATCTCTCGTAGAAGTCTGCAGTCGATATCCTTACCCACAGACGTCATTGAATTTATTTCTGCTACCCACTTTGGCACACGAGACCATATTCAATTACATCGTACTATATATACAACATGGCAAGTTCAGAGGAGCGGCCGACAAGATCGAGGAGGAACACAACAGGTGCAGCATCACGGAGATCTGGTGGCTCTCGAGCCAACTCTCCTTCCGTGCTGTCAAAAGTGTTTTCTGGAAACCACCTTGATGATCATTCGCAATACCACGGAGCCCACTATCATAGCGATCATGAAGAAGCCGTCTTTGACGATGCGAGCAGTTCTGATGCGGACTTGAGTGAGAAGGATAGAAAGATAGAAGAAGAACAGCAAGAGAGTTCGAGCGAAAGCATTGCGCCTGAAGTGAGGGATGGAATCGAAGATGAGAGAGATGTTGAGGCCGGACCAAAATTGGAGAAATCGAAAACGTCTAGAAGCAATAGGAGCACAAAAGATCCTAATCTGGTAACATGGAACGGAGTGGACGACCCTGATAACCCCAAAAACTGGACGTTCAAACACAAATGGGCTGCTACGATAATTGGTAATCCTTGAACGAGTTGATTTTTGTTAAATTTGCTGACCTGGTTTAGTATCTTCATTTACGTTCATTTCCCCAGTCTCATCGTCGATGGTAGCACCGGCGCTCACCGCAATTGCAAAAGAATTCCATATCGCAACCGAGATTGAGCAATCGCTCACACTTTCGATCTTTGTTCTGGCTTACGCCATAGGACCATTGTTTCTCGGGCCATTGTCTGAGATGTATGGACGAGTTATCGTACTCCAAATCAGCAATCTTCTCTATCTTTTCTTCAATCTTGGCTGTGGTCTGGCTCAAACCAAAGGTCAGATGATAGCATTCCGTTTCCTCTCTGGGCTAGGAGGTAGTGCGCCGTTAGCACTTGGTGGAGGCGTGCTGAGTGACCTTTTCAATGCTGAAGAGCGTGGGAAAGCAATTAGCATCTATAGCCTTGCACCTTTGCTCGGTCCTGCTGTCGGACCTATCGCAGGTGGGTTCATCACACAAAATACAACTTGGCGCTGGGTATTTTACGCCACCACAATTGCAGACGCATTGATTCAGATCTCTGGCTTCTTCTTCCTGCAAGAAACTTACGCCCCAGTGCTTTTACACCGCAAGAAGCTAAAGATGATCAAGGAGACCGGCAACGATGCTTTACATACTGAATACGACCGGCCTGATCGAACCATTGGAAAAACTATTCGCATTGCGTTGGTCCGCCCCTTCAAACTCCTTGGAACCCAAATTATTGTCCAAGTCCTAGCTCTCTACATGGCCTACCTTTATGGATTAATGTATCTCGTCCTTTCCACATTCCCGAGCCTTTGGGAAGGAGAGTATCACGAGAGTGTCGGGATCGGGGGTTTAAATTATATTTCTTTAGGCGTGGGTTTCTTTTTGGGTACCCAAATCTGCGCACCCTGTCAAGACAAGATCTACCGCGCTTTGAAAAAGCGCAATAACGGTGTTGGAAAACCCGAGTTCAGAGTTCCCCTCATGATTCCTGGCTCTTTCCTAGTTCCAATCGGCCTCTTCTTGTATGGATGGACAGCACAGGCTCATACGCATTGGATATTACCTAACATTGGTGCTGCTATATTCGCTGCGGGTACAATTATCGGGTTTCAATGCATTCAGACATACATTGTTGATGCGTATACCCGCTATGCAGCGAGTGCGGTTGGAGCAGCGACGGTGCTTAGGAGTTTAGCCGGCTTCGGATTCCCTTTGTTTGCGCCATATATGTATGCTAAGCTGCACTACGGATGGGGAAACAGTCTGCTAGCTTTTATTGGAATTGGACTGGGTTGGCCGGCACCTTTCCTGTTATGGACTTATGGAGAGAAGTTGAGAAAGAGAAGTACGTTCGCTGCGGGATAAGAAACGGGTGTTGGGTCATCGCTTGGATGAGAGTGGGATAAATCAGATAGTTCAAAATTTTTGCTCTTAAGTATCATAGCGATTAGTTGGGCGTCACATCATTTTGTATACCCAGTTTAGGGGAGATTTGCGTACGAAATCGTTGCATTATGTTCTGAAATAGAGTTCGCCTTAATTAGTAATAATACACTGTATTTTCAATTTTAGCCCGAAAAATAGATCGTTATGAAGATGAAATTCGGGATGGAGTAAGCTTTCAAGATCCTTCGGATGTCTCTTTGAGATAAACGTAAATATTACTGAATAGTCATCACTTCTACGCTATCGAATATTTAACAAAGACACTTCCCATCCTTGATTCTCGAGCCACAGCTTGATGGAGCATGCTGATAAACGTGTAAAAGCACCCGCTTCTATCCCCATTCGATTTTTTTCTATTTTCAATTTCTCAAGCTTCGTCTGAAATCCACGAAGTAAGTTCGTTCTGAGGATCTGAATAGTTGACTGGATCTCGCATTGTAAGAAATGGGTTGATGAATTTTTTCGTAGGTAGGATGATTTGATCGAAGAAAGGATCGCGGACGTCAACACCAAAGCCCCGATAAAGTTCGCGATTTTCGCCGATTCGATGAGCATGCCGCCAGAAATGATCATGCTTGTGGTCGAATCTCTGCTTGTGTTTAGCATTGGGCTTGGTAAGGATGAAAATGTGTACCTTTGGACCGTCCTGACTCCATTCATCGCCCATCATTAAAGGGTTCACCATACCATTCTGTCTTCGAAGTTCTGGTGTCATCTTTCTCCACTCACTCTCGGTGAAGTGGACATAGCCTCTACCATATCGGTCAATCTTGCCCCATCCATCAACACCATCATTATAGAAATCGCAACGCAAGGCCCACTCGCGATATGTCCTAGATTCTGGATCGTATCTCTGGGTACCTCTGGCCTTGTTCCAGAGCGGATGACGAATCCGTTGTTCGTCGTAGTGATGCCTCCGAGAATGGTACGCATCCCTGGGGTATATCTTCAGTATATGCCTGCTGGTGATTGAGAATTCATACCAATTACCCCATCGATCGGCTTTAATAGTTTCCCCAGCTTTTGCTACAAATATATCTGGCCCTTTGCTCCTCGCAATATCACTGAGACGATCAGCCCAGCCGTCAGGACCTCCATCGCGAGCCCGGCGGTCTTTTGGCCACACAAGTTGATATTTCTTCCAAGGATCCTTCATCTCTGTGGAGATTTAGGTCGAAAAATGTAACAGAATGAGCTGGCTCAAAATGCAAGCAAAAAGATACTCGAGAATTTCAGTGGGTCGGGAAGCAAGTGAAGCTAGAAAAACAAGAAAGGTAATGAACCTTATACAGTATTTTAATTTCGGCTTGAGGTTTGATCTAACCTGATGACAGCACTTGCTTGCCAACTTGAACTGTCGACCATTCTTGCACCATTTTGATTCGTTGCAAACTGAGTGATTGGGAGATGGGAAACTTCCAACGAAACATCCTACTATGAATGTTTCCTCTCTCATCATCTCCCAAACTTCGAAAATCACTACCAAAGCGTGAATCAGCCTCCCGAGGCAACACAAACGTTTTTATTATGACTCCCATCAGCCTCACTGATGACAATGTGAGCGGGATGAAGTTGAAAGAATCATAGACGCTATCAGGAAAGGTTGTGGGGCTCGGTAAGCCTGCAAGCATGGCACGGACCTATCGATTGCTGTAAACTGTTTTGGAAGCTCTGAACCTCTCTAATGCTGGACGCGACTTTGTCAACCTCATACCAACATCTACCGCTCTCATTCAACGCCATTGCAAGAAGCGAACTTATCGCGCGTATGTTCAAGCTAAAGAAGCCGCAGACATTTAAATCTTTCTAACAACTCTTCAAGTAGATTATCTTCTGGAAAGTGTACCATCACCCAGCGCGTCAACCTCGACTCTCTTGTGAGAGGCCAATTCTTGTACACTACAGCACCGGTTGGGCCTAGATTGTAGGCAGACACCAGAAACTTGAACGCCGTTAAATCATAAGCAACTGATTCAAGATCACCGCTTTGCGTCCACCCATTCTCAAGTGCTCTCACGGCAGCGCTTAGTCTTGAGTATAGAGAGAGAGCACAGCAGAACATTACAGCAAGACCCAAAGAGTAGCTAGACTTCATCGACACCAGCACACTCGATGCGAGGGTTTTCTTTCACGCCATTTACCTCCAACATTACGGGGCAACAGGACTGTCGTGTGTAGGAGGAAGGTCTTACATTTCGATGCAAGAATAAACAGACGCGTTCGATACGCAAAGAACGCACTGTAAAGATCTAGGCAGCAAATGATCAGATTCATTGTCCTATGAATCACTTGAAACAGGAGATCTAAGATTCCGTGAATAGTGTGTTGAGGCTTGAGAGACCACTTGAATATTCTTGAGGTCCTCCACCGCTCTTTGAATCAGATAAGAAGATTGTAAAGAGTACTGAGAAAGAAGAGAATTAGGAAGAAACCATGCCGACGGTACAGGTTGGGCCTGGTTCTGACCAGGAACTGCAGATTATTGCAGATGTCTTGAGTAAATCTAGAAAGGTGGTTGTAGTTACGGGAGCGGGCATAAGTACTAACTGCGGTATACCGGTTAGTCAAGCGCAGACCGACCTGAACTTGCTCTTTGTTGACATTTTTGACAGGACTTTCGGTCAGAAAATGGGCTCTACTCTTTGATTCAAGCTCAGTACGACGCTGCGTTGAAAAATCCTCCGTGGGAAGATACGAACACCTTTGATATTGACGACAGACCCAAGAAGAAGAGGAAGCAGTGGTTTTATGAAGTGGTCGCGCCAGACGGTACAGTTGTTGATGTGATTGACGAGGATCCAGCGCCAAAAGAAGCGCAAACCGATTCTCTCCAGCGACCACCCTCAAGATCTAAATCTAGTGACACGACGACTAGCAATTCTCGCTCTAGCACTCCTGGAGAGAAGTGTTCTGATAGCTCTCTGTCTAGCTGTCCATCCTTGCTCTCTGATCCTATTGGGCCAGAAACTCTTGAGGTGACGCCAAAATCACAGGCGCAGCTCTTCTGTCCTCCGCAAATAGAAGACTGTTTTCTTCAAAAGCATCAGGTCACGCCAAAGAAGAGCGCATCACGCCGCAGAAGCAGTCGCTTCTCATCGCCACAGTTTGACCAAGAGTCAACAATTACAGCAATGCTTCCAACCTCTCTCGCAGAAAATAACAGATTACCCTCTCGAGCCACCTCATTCACACGCAAAACACGTACACCTCTTCCTAATTTTGCTTCTGAAGATACAGCTAGCTGTTCATCACGTCTCATCCCAGAAAACACGGCAAGAAATCAACCTAGCACCTTACAGAGAGCAGATTCGAGCTTTATCTCCACTACAACTGAGTCAGAAGAAGCCTCCGCAACTCAATCATCACAAACATCATCACGCGGCCTACCGAATCTTAAAGGCCGCGACCTGTTTGACTGTATGGTTTGGAACGATCCTTTTACAACCTCGATATTTTACATGTTCATTTCCAGCCTTCGCCAGAGGGTAATGAGAGTGAACGAAACTAGCGAGACTCATAGATTCATTCGAATTCTTCGAGATGGAGGGCGGCTGGTTAGGTCATATACGCAAAATATTGATGTCTTGGAAGAAAAGGAAGGCCTTTCAACCGACCTCTCCCTCGGCCCTGGCAACAGAGGGCGCTTCAGTCAACGAACGCAACGCGAGCGATTGCCTGAACTCATCGACCGAAGCAGTACTTTCTTCCGCGGAGTCGAATGTGTGCTCCTGCACGGATCACTGGTTAAACTTCGGTGCGGGATTTGCGCCAGCATTTGCAATTGGGACGAGGCAGAACGCGATTCCGCCACCCTGGCCGGCACTGCCCCCGATTGCCCCTCCTGTACCTCCGCCAATTCCCGCCGCACCTCCGCCAACCGTAGGCAATTAGCTATCGGACGATTACGTCCAGACATCGTTTTATACGGGGAGGAACATCCCAGTGCAAATCTCATCTCTCCAATCATTACACATGATTTGAGTTTGAGTCCTGATGTCTTACTTATCATGGGGACGAGCTTGAAAGTCCATGGATTAAAGGTTATGGTTCGAGAATTTGCAAAGGCTGTGCACAACAAGGGTGGAAAGGTTGTGTTTGTAAATATGACTAAGCCCTCTGAAAGTGCTTGGGGAGATGTTATTGATTACTGGGTTTCGTGGGATTGTGATGAATGGGTTTCGGATTTGAAAGAGAGAAGAGCAGATATCTGGTTGCCACAAGGAGCGGTCAAGGAGGACGATAGGAGAAGAGATTCTATCAGCAACACGAAGCCACTCCAAAAGAAGGCAAGACAGCAATGCTTGCGAGATGATAAGAATAATGGTGTTTATTGGACATTCAAGATTATGGATACATTGAACGATGTGCCGGATTGCGGAGGAAGACAATCGAAATTACCATCGAGAAAACCCTACTGGCCACCTGCTGCGAGACAATCCAACGTTCAGGCTGTTACAACACAGCTAAAGAAGCCAGCACAGTCAAAGAAGGCATCGAAGGCGACACCAAATAACAAACCTAAGATTGTACCAGAAAAAGAGAAGATGAATATCAAAAAGAGGAAATCCCATCCTAGCTACAATGAGAGTTACCTCGACGATAAAGAAAACTTGGCTTATAAGGTCGCAGAAATGTGGGCACGCATGAAAGAAGAAAACCCCAACCTGGCTTCGATCCCGTATGAATTGAAACTCCCCTTCAGTCATTTATCGAGCAACATGCCAGAATTCTTCAAAAAGTCATTTCCCTTCGATAGCAACTCGAATCACCTACCGAATGTCGTGGGCATATCATCTCTGGCTGGTATGAACTTAGGGTCACTTCCTCCATCTGACACCACCATTCATCCGGGGAAGCCCATTCCGAAGCCCATTCCGAAGCCAATCATCAGCCACTCCTATGGCACAAGAGCCAGCAGGAGATGGTCGGCGCCCGAAGAGATGGTGGCTGAGGACCAGAAAACGCCATTGAAATTAACAGAGACTTCAAGTTCAATTGTCGTCGATAATCCAATGACTCCAAGCAGTCAGCGGATCAAGAGAATTAGTAGCATCGGGAACCTCGTCTCGAGTCCCGAGGACGAGGTAGAGATTTGGCACGATGCGTCGGAAGTTTTGACCTGAGGTCATGAGCTAGAGATGTTGGATTATATGTAGATATCGGGATGTTGAATGTGCCCATGAAGCTTAAGATAGATACCAAATAACAAAAATTTCCCAATGCCCGCTCCCACAGCGTTTGTTGCATTTCGCACTCAGAATGCCAATTATAGACTTTCTAAAAATCGAGACACTGCTGCCGAAGGGGTGAGATTGTTGGGTGGTGAATCCTTGCTGGAGCCGCTCAAAGGGCGAGATATAAAAAGACCAGCGCAACCCCACCAATTTGCATTTAGCCAGAAACCGAGCAGGTTCGACACCCACAGTTCAGATGGGAGTTAGGAGAGAAAGCTGAGACAAACCTCCCTTGCATCACGGTTTGGAGGTCTTGGGGCTCTCTGGGCCGCTCCTCCATCATTGGCTGTGAGAGGCGCTCTAGGTCCTTCGGTCGGCAGCAGCAGCAGCAGTCCATGACATCAAAGGCTAAATGCTCAGGGGTAAAGCACCTCGTAGGACATAGGCGATGAAAGGTTTGAACCTGGTTTGAAGCATGAACCCGATGAAAGGAGAGCTCTTTTTCAAACATATTTTCTTCATGAAAGGTTCATTGCGAAGCTGCAGCGAAGCGTCATGTCCAGTCGGCATGACTCAGCATCTTGGTTGCCTTGAAGAAAGCCTGGCGGACTCACATCCTTTCATTTCCCCTCAAAATGCGCAGCCACAACTGGCAGAGCGAGTCAAAAGCCTCTTCTCCTTCTTTCGTTCAAAGAAAGGTGGATCATCTAGGTACCAAGCCTCCACCATTGGCGACATGGACGGCATCCCGCATGCAAGTGCAGACATTGAGGGGCCGTTGCCTGGAGGCTGGAGCTTCATTGTCTATGGAGCCATATATAGTTTCCTGTTCGCCTCTTCTCCCTCTTCATCTTCATCTTCATCTTCATCTTCATCTTCATTGAAATACAACTGCGTATTCAGAGCTATTGTACTACGCACCCCCGACTCTTAATCAAACTACTGTCAGCAATTCTCAATCATGGCCAGCGACACCCCTTACAAACAGGAGTTTCGCATTCGAGACCTCACAACTCGAAGCGTTCTACTTTTCCCCACCAGAGCACAGATCATTCGTGATATCAAGGAGATCACATTGCATCCAGGTCCAAATCAAATTGTCATCGATGGATTAGCACCCACTGTTGACGAGCACTCCATCAAAGTCGAGGGAACCGGCTCAGCCACAATTTCAGAAGTCACGGTTGATCTATCAGACAACCGAGATGTGTACGAGGATATTTACCCTTCAGACTCTGATGAGGAAGACGACGACGACGACGATGATGATGAGTCGGATCCTGAAGATGAAGGGATGAAGGCAATCACGGAGAAAATTAAGAAACTCAATATCCAGCTTTTGGAGGGACAGGAAAAGATCAACTCTGCTGCTCGTCGTCTAGAAATCTGTGACAAGTTTGGCAACAGTGTCGAGAAGGATCGTCCAGCACCAAAAGACCTGGAAACCCTTGTCAAGGCATATGAGGACGAACGCATCAAGATCTATCAAGGTCACGAGGGAGCGACTGGAGAGGTGCAGAGAATAAATGAAGAAGTTGCAAAATGTAACAAGGAAAAGTTGAAGCTCGCCAAAGGCATTGTGAAGGCAAATCTGAAGGTTCAAAAGGAAAAGGCCAAGTTGAAGGAAAAGAAGCTTCGGGAAAAGGCAGAGAAGTACAAGGAGAAACAACGCATCAAGGCTGAGCGGGAATCATTCTGGCCGAAGAAAGTCTACCGGATCACTATCAACCTTGAGCCTTCTTCTCTTACTCCTTCCTCATCCCGGAGAAGTTCAGTCGACGGCGATACAATCGTCAATGTAGCAATAACACCGACAAACCTCGCCACCTCCACCTTCCACGAATCACCTTCCACTCCTCTGAAGACAGGTGAGATCAGTCTCTCCCTTTCTTACATCACCTACTCCGCATCCTGGTCTCCTCGATATGATTTGTCTCTCAACACCGTCAAATGCACTGGACTTCTGGAGTACGGAGCTTCACTGGTTAATACTACATCTGAGACATGGGCGAGTGCTAAAATCATCCTCTCAACCTCTCAAACCACATTCTCAGGCCTCTCAGAAGAGATTCCGGTTCTCTCTCCCTGGCATGTGCGACTTCTCAAGGGAGGTCGAAATGATGATTCAGCACTGTTGTCACAATCTGAAATTAGCGCCAAACACAAGGAATGGTCGCAAACAACAGGTGCAAATCAGAGTTCGCAAAAACCTCGATGGGAGAATTTTGGACGTGATGACTCAACTCGCAACCAGTTCATTGCGAACCAAGCGAATGCACAATATAAGAAGCGTGCTGATGTGAAAGAAAAAGCCAGTGCGTTGGCCTCTGCTCGCTCTGTACCTCAACCACAAGCATTTGGCTTTTCATCGTATCCATCAGCTGCTCCTAGGAGCTCCATTGGTGCTTCCCGCAGTGCTGCTGTCCACACAGAGCTTCGTCAGAGAGAACAATATCGAGGCCACGGTAACTACGACGTAGGTAAAGAAGAGGATGAAGCAGATTCTGAAGAGGACATGGGTTTTGGCCTCTTTGACGATGGAACCGCCGCTCCCCAATCACTCACGTTCGAAGAAGGCGCCTGGGAAGAGAGCGGAATGACAACTACATATGATGTTCCTGGTCTGAAAACTCTTGCTCCTTCCAATTCCACCACGAAGCACAAGATTGCCAAGGTTGAGTTTAAGAACATCATATTTTCGCATATTATCATTGGAAAGCTGCGACAAGTTGCCTTCTTGAAAGCAAGATTGCGTAATATGTCCAAGATTACCCTGCTCAAAGGACCATTGGGCCTTACCCTTGACGGAAGTTTCCTTGGTAGAGCAACATTCCCAAGATGTTCGGCTGGAGAGACCTTTACTCTACCACTTGGAGTTGATCCAAGCCTTACAGTGGCATATAGTAAGCCTACAGTTCGACGTAGTCAGACCGGTATCTTCTCCAAGGAGGACAATAATGTGTTCACAAGAATAGTCACTCTGGTCAACACCAAACACAACTCTTCTGTGGAATGTACAGTCCTTGATCAATGCCCGGTTTCGGAAGATGAAAGACTCAAGATTGAAGTTCTAAATCCGAGAGGCCTAAAAGTTGGCGGAGAGGCGGTCAAAACTGGATCCGCAATTGCAAGTTCAGTAGGAACGGTGAAAGGCACAGCGAAGGATATTCGAGCTAGTGTGTACGGTACTGAGGGACTGCAGAAGGATGGGAAATGGGGAAGTGCAGTTGCTACGGCGAAGAAGGGAGGTGAGGTTTGCTGGAATGTCAAGTTGAACCCAGGCCAGGGTGTCAAGTTGGTGTTAGAGTATGAGGCCAGCTTTCCAGGTGGAGAGATGGTTGTTGGTGTTTAATGAAGAGCAGGCGGTGGGGGAGGGAAAATTAGAGTCGGAATTGAAGATGTACATGTATTAAGGTCAAGATTTAGGAACCGGTCTCACTCTCTACAAAGTAGCAATACAAATGACAATACGAGAATAATAATTTTTCCTTCCTTTTACTCTGTGACATAACCGAATGTTCTTAGCTCAGACTTCGCATTTAAACAGGAAGGTGAAATCTAGCATCTGTCTAAATCCATCTAAATCTGTCTTAATCTGTCTCGAAGATCTAGCGGGACTTGAAGCCTTGAGGAGAAAAGGTCTCTTGAGAATGTGTTTTGAAAAGGTTAATAATAATTTGATACCCTAAACAAAATAGGGAATATGATAATCTCTGCATGGAATAAAGTCTTCAAGCAGGGATGGTTGTGTTGAGGTCATATTTGACAGAAATCTAGACCATGACGTATTGCCAAAAAAAGCTCTCGGCGGGCTAACTCATAGCGTCAACATCTCATATAAACTTCTTCCAGAAAGCTTCTTCTTCTCTCCAAAACAGATTTCTCGAGACTTGAGGAAACGATTCAATTATTTTCCCCCTTCTATCACACGAAATGTCTTCAAACGTTGGAAACGCTTCGTTATACGAGGCTGGGGATCAGGTCAACCGCCCTCAAGCCGAGATCCAGCAGGAGAAGAAAGATGCCAGATTCCATGAGGGGAAGGAGCATAGTCATAAGGCTCTTGACTCTAGTAAGTATACGACTTTTGGGCTGTTGGGTAGAAGCTAATCTATTGCAGAGGACGAGAGAACGATTGCAAATAAGTTAGCACGAGAGGAGAAGGTTGGTTGTTCTGTATGAGGAATGCATTTATGATAGAAGCTAACAATATATAGCGAGAGAACGAGGCCGAGGAAGAGTCTGAGGAAGTCAAGCTGTTGAAGAAAGATCCTACGCTGCCTGTAAGTTTGAACCAGACTACTTTTCAGTCTATATAGCTTGTGACCAGAGGAGATAATTTGGATGCGGAATTTAATTACCTCATAGGCAAAGATGCATGGCAATGAACCCAGCAGAGGCGCAAAGATTGATGCTGAGATTCAGGCGGAAGAAGAAGAGGAACTTCGCCGGAAGGGCAAGGCATAGAGAGTGATGAACAAATATGACGACAGTTATGGTTAACGGAAATGTTTGCCATGAATAAGTCACGTGATAGTATACGATGATATATTATTAAATGATTAAATTATTGTCAGAAGCTACCGTTTGAAATACTCCTTCGTACCCCTCTGATTGTGTGAGTGATAAATGTTGTTAAACGTGATTGGATCAGACGTAAGATGAAAAGCTACAACGGTTTACAGGGTCACCGTAGTGCCGTGAAGCTCCAACAGGCACAGGCGGAAGAACCTTGAATCTCAGCCTTGTAACAACTGACTCTCTTTTTGTAAACACTCAGGGTCATTCGCAAACAGTTAATAGAAATCGCCCAACTACTTTGCAGCTTAAAGGACATTACATCATGTCCTAGCTGCCCGATAATTCAACATCGATGACCACCAAAGTCCTGTTGCCTGAAGCTTCATCATGGGACAAGGCTTCTCCCTCACAACCCTCTCTCCAGGGACTGCGGGCATCGATGTCCCAGAGCTCTCGGATTTGACCTACGAAAAGACTGTGGGAAGTCATAGGTTTATGAAGAGTATCCGGGCACGGCACCAAGATGGAGTTGTTCTTGTTAAGGTGGTCATCAAACCGTATGCAATGCGCCTGGAGAAATACAAGCGCAGAATCATTCGTATGCCCTCACACATCTTTGTAATTAAAGTTTATGCTGATATCTTCATCTAGAGGAAAGAAAAGCCCTTGCAGATGTCCCAAACGCTCTTGCCTATCAGCGAATCGTCGAGACTGAAACCAACGGATTCTTGGTTCGACAATACTTGTATAGCTCCTTATATGATCGCATGAGCACCAGACCGTTCTTAGAGGAGATTGAGAAGAAATGGCTTGCCTTTCAGCTTCTCTGCGGCATCCGCGACTGTCATTCGAGGGGTATATTCCACGGTGACATTAAGACGGAAAATGTGTTAGTGACTTCTTGGAACTGGCTCTATCTGTCGGATTTCTCGTCATCATTCAAGCCTACGACCTTGCCAGAAGATAATCCTGCCGATTTCTCGTACTTCTTCGACACGGCTGGGAGGCGAACTTGCTACCTCGCTCCTGAACGGTTTCTAGCTACTGGGGAGATACCAGATCCCAAGGCACCAATAACATGGGCGATGGATGTTTTTAGTGCTGGATGTGTAATAGCGGAGCTGTTTTTAGAAGCCCCTATTTTCAACCTGAGCCAGCTTTACAAGTACAGGAGAGGCGAATATGATCCTGTTATGACCCACCTCAATCGAATAACGAACACCGAAGTTCGGGACATGATCGCGCATATGATTCAGCTGGACCCTGACTCGAGATACGCGGCAGAAGAGTATCTGAATTGCTGGAGGAAGACGGTCTTTCCAGATTACTTTTTCAGTTTCCTTCACCAGTATATGGCTTTGATAACGGATCCATCATCAGGCCGAACACCAATATCTGGGGCTTCAGCCAATCTTGGTGAAGCTGATGAAAGAATAGATCGGATTTATTTCGACTTCGATAAAATTTCCTTTTTCTTAGACTACGATACTGAAAAGTCCGTTGGCAAAACCTCCTCATACTCATCGCCTGGTCTCGGCCTCTTTCCTGTACACCTTAACATCCCAAACAATGAGCACAAAGCCTCAATCATGGGGAAACGGCCAACAGATGATGGAACTCTTATTTTCCTCTCTCTGGTCGTATCTTCTTTTCGGAACACTGCTCGAGCTACCGCAAAAATAAGAGCTTGTGACCTTCTCTTAGCCTTCTCGGAAAAACTCACAGATGAGGCGAAACTAGATAGGGTATTACCATATTTGGTCACCATGTTGAATGACAAGGCCGACATTGTAAAAATAGCAGCAATACGGACATTAACTCAGCTAATGGCTCTTGTCACAGTTGTTTCACCAGTCAACGCACACGTTTTCCCAGAGTATATCTTACCTCGAATGCAGGTCTTTCTACCGGGCTCTCCTTCTGAACCTGCACCAATCGTACGGGCAACATATGCAGCATGTCTAGGTTCTCTAGCAGCTTCTGCTTCTCGCTTTCTGGATATGGTAGCAACACTTCGAGCAGATGGATCATTGCCGACAGCAGACCCTGAGACCGAAGATGGGTCAAATCTCGAAGCTGCCTTTCAAGGATTGTTTGACAATGCTCGGGCAGAACTTATTGAGGTTTTTGCAACTCATACGAAGGCTTTGATCACTGATAGCGACTCTGCGGTACGGAGAGCTTTTCTAGGATCTGTTCCAGAACTATGCATGTTTTTCGGAACAGCTGACTCTAATGACATTATCCTAAGCCATTTGAATACTTACTTAAACGATCGAAACTGGATGTTGAAGTGCGCGTTTTTCGAAACCATTGTTGGTGTGGCCACATTCCTAGGCGGTACCAGTTTAGAGGAGTTCATTCTCCCATTAATGGTTCCTGCATTGACGGACCCCGAAGACTTTGTGGTCAGAAGCGTCCTCTTTTCGCTTGCAAGTATGGCAGAGCTTGGACTTTTCCAACGATCCAAGACTTGGGAGCTTGTCGATATGGTTAGTCGCTTCTCAATGCATCCTAATGTCTGGATTCGAGAAGCGACAGCAATGTTCATATCTGCAGCCACTCGCTTCCTGTCCGTTGCAGATATTCAGTGCATAGTTCTACCATTAATTAAACCTTACTTGAAGACTGTTATTCGGAATTTCCAGGAAGTGGACGTGCTCGACAACCTGAAGAGGCCCTTATCACGTTCTGTTCTTGACCTTGCTGTCATGTGGGCTACAAAGGTCGATCGAGGAATATTCTGGAAACCAGTCCATCAACTGCGAACCTTTTCATTTGAATCAAATAGTCTCTCCATACCTACAATCTCAGGCAAAGAATTGGGACACAATGCTCTTCAAAAAGTGCCCAAGAATGAAGAAGATGAGCAATGGCTGAATAAACTTCGTAATATGGGCCTGGCACCGGATGATGAATTCAAATTACTCTGTTTAAGAGAGTATATCTGGCGACTTGCTCTTTCAAAGTCCCGCGAAACTACGCAAAGTACTTCGCCTCTTAACAATGTTATCAATCTTCGCAATTTTGGCATAACTCCACAAACAATTATGTTTGATGATCGACAGCCAATGGAGGAACCACTTCGTGCACTGGACAATGGAACCGAAGCTAGTGAGAATCGCCCGCACACTATTGCGGATGCATTGCTCGACGCCTCAATGTCAATTGACGATTCAATATCTAGAAGACGACGGTCCGCATTCAATGCTCACAATGCTCGGTTGAAAAATCAAGCCGGAACTATGTCTACTCTCTCAAGCGGAAGAGATGACCCCTCACCAGTTTCGGCATCACCAGCATTATCAACTTCACCAAAAGATATTCAATCACCTGGGCTCGTACCGGGATCTCGTCGCCCATCATCGATTCGTGGTACCCCTTTGAATGGGAGGGGCAGTGACGATGACACGGGCTCAAGTGTCAATTCGAGAGAGACAGCTCGTGGTATGAAGCATAAGTCTAGCGCTATGAACTTGATGAGCCGTACAGACTCTGCAAAAACAAATGCTGAAACTGGAACAACATCCATGAACGCCTTTGGAAAGGTAGAAGGTCCTTTCTCGCAAACTGTCGGGGAAAACTCGCCTCTTGCGTTTGCAAAAGAACAGGATAAAACCATCAAGGACAATATTCGCTACAGAGGCGCCCATACCTATTCAGGCAATGACCCGAACATCCTTAAAATGTTGGATGAAATGTACATCGAAAATTATCCGAATGATACTGTTGAATTTGGACCTATGATTGCTCCTTCCAGTCGACGGAAAACACTCAGCAGAAGTACATCTCAAGCTAATGACAAACCTTGGAAACCAGAAGGTATTCTTGTAGCAACATTTGCGGAGCACACCGGCCCAATACGCCATATTGCAGTAGCTCCTGATCATGCCTTCTTTCTCACTGGTGGTGATGACGGGTGTGTGCGAATTTGGGATACTGAACGATTGGAGCGAAATATCACCCATCGTTCCAGACAAGTTCATAAGCACGCAGCTGATGCTAAAATTTCCGCCCTGTGTTTCGTTGAACATACGCATTCCTTCGTTAGCTGCGCTTCTGATGGCAGCATAAATGTCGTACGCGTTGAGAGTCTCAGCAGTGGTGGATCAATGAGATACGGAAAGCTTCGAGTCCTAAGGGAGCACCTGCTTCCCGAAGGTGAAATAGCCGTGTGGGCAGATCATTTTAAGGTAGAAACAAGCTCGATGTTACTTGTGGCCACAAATCGATCAAGGGTTCTGGCAATTGATTTGCGAAGAATGAACGTTCTTTATACACTGGAGAATCCAGTCCACCATGGGACTCCCACTTGTTTTGTGGTTGATAGGAAACGACAATGGTTACTGTTAGGAACTTCACATGGTGTATTAGATCTCTGGGACCTTCGCTTCAAAGTCCGTCTCAAGGCATGGGGTGTGCCTGGAGCAACATCAATTTATCGCATGTGTCTTCACCCTATCAAAGGGCGAGGCAGGTGGGTATGTGTTGCTGGTGGCAGCGGGCAAGGTGAAATCACTGTCTGGGATATCGAGAAGACTCAGTGCCGAGAGGTGTACCGAGCAGCAGGCGGCAGTAGAGAAGGACTCAAAGGTTATGACCCTTGGCCTGTTGACGAAGACCGACCAGAAGGCATGCTTGGACGGTTCGCTACTGCATTGGAGCCGACTGGGTCCAGCAATTCTGACAGAGGAATAAGAGCTATGATAACCGGAACGGATACGCATGATGACAGCCGCGAGTCAAAATATGGATTTATTGTTGCTGGGGGTGCGGACAAGAAGATTAGATTCTGGGATGTGGCTCATGTGGAAAATTCCATGGTCGTAAGTGGTCTGGATGCTGAAGAGCCAAAACCAACATTCACAACTGCTCACCCGACTGCCTCCTTGACTCTGAATACCGAAAGAATTCCCCGCCCGAATCCCACAGCGCCTAACGCGGGTTCAAACTCAAGAAGCTCCAGCACTAGTAAGTCGTCAGGTGGCCGAACGCCGAGATCTACCGTGATCTCGCTTCAACAACAGCAACTACTGAAGTCTCACTTGGACTCAATATTGGATATAGCCTTATTGGAATCACCCTACGGAATGATGGTGTCTGTGGATAGGTCAGGCGTTATATTTGTGTTTCAGTAAGAGGATAGGATTGCATCTAGAAGGCGTTGGAAGAGATATCATAAGGCGGCGCAAGCAGATTTTATACAAGCAATAGGTAGGTGTATAAGATTAAATTAGATATTAGTTCGGTCCGGTAAATTTCAATCCATAAATCATGAAAATTCGCAGAATCGCGTCTCCTCGTGTCAATAAACCTAATTTGGAATAGTCTCTGACCTAAACTCGCTAATGTTTGACGTTGAAAATGCGGTGGAGGGGAAACTTTCAGCCTTGTCCACGCTACACCAACTATTGAGGTTCTCTAAGACACAACATTTCCTTCCGCCCTGTCTTCCCTTCCACCACGCCAATCAAGAGGTAAAGATCCGCGATAATGAGGCTCACGGCAGACCTAATCCAATCCTCCCTCTCCTACCTCAACCCATTGAAAGAGCGCGAGCTAGATCTTCGAGGTGCGTACCCGCTGAAAAGAACTGATACTACACTTTGATGAGGGGAGCTGAGTTGATATCGACCCTTTGCGGACTTGCAGGTCATAAAATCCCCGCTATTGAAAACCTGGGTGTTGCCGGCGTGAGTTATCTCCTCTTCCCTCCTTCCTCCCTTCCTTGTCTTATTTTTTTGGGACGTTGTTGATGGCATGCATGATGGATGGTGCTGATGGTGCGGACAAATAGCCTCACGATGCAATCGATTTCACAGACAACGATCTTCAGATCCTAGGGAACTTTCCCCTCTCCCCTAGACTACAGACCCTCCTCCTCGCGCGCAATCGCATCGCTACTATACAGCCAAGTCTAGCAAACTCCGTACCAAATCTGACGACGTTGGTGCTCACCTCGAATAATTTTGCTGAGTTGGCAGATTTGGATGTCTTGGCGACTTTTCGCAAACTGACTCATTTGGTTTTGTTGGAGAACCCAGTTACGAGGAAGGAGGTGAGCTGGATTCCATCTGGTTTGGTTTGATACGTTGGAGGTGAATGGAAGGTTGGGTTTAAGGATAAGAGCTAATGTGCTAGTAGCATTATCGACATTGGATACTTTGGAGATGTCCAAGCGTGAGATTTTTTGATTATAAGAAGGTTAAAGATGTGGAGAGGGAGAAGGCAAAGGAACTTTTTGGTACGGCAGAGAAGCCTACGGCTTTGGCTTCAAAGGTGCGTCCACTTCGATCCAGTATAAAGCTATATTGGTTACTTCAATAGTACTAATAGTCGCAGATCATGGGAGTAAAGTCCAAAACATTTGATGTCCCCTCAGCAAACGGCACTACAACTAGCTCATCAAAGAACTATCGCGTCAAGCTCACAGATAAGGAACGCAAGAAGGTGGAGGAACTGATCAGGAATGCGAAGAGTTTACAGGATATCATTCGTCTGGAGAAGGAGCTGAATGAGGGGAAAGTGCCGGCTGCGGCCCAGGATGATCCAATGGAGGAATGAAAAGTGATTGCTGGGAGACGGGTCCAAGCATATTCCGGCGTTTTGGTATGGTTGAAACATACAAGAGAAAAGTACAGGCGTTTCCGGCCACTGAGGTGCTTGGTGCTTCTTGTCGGTATAAAATTGCCTCTAGAGACAGGAAGAAATAATATATTGGTTCCGTCACTACATACTTCCATTTTTCATGCCGATAGAGAAACGTCGTCATCAGACCTTTTATTCTCTATTCTCGATCAATGATGATATGAGGACGACCTGACTCTGTCCAAACACCAATACAATCCCAACCCTCGTGAAACTACTCTTGCATCTCCACATCTCCATCCCCCACCTCCTCCCTCGCGTCCTCAAACACCGACGAACCGCCACTATTCCTCGCCCTCCGATTCTCCATCTGCAACTGCTCATCCGGATTTCCCCCATCATCACCCTCATCCACGGGCACGACATGAGACGCAAATCCATTCGTAGCTGTTCCGTTTGCCAGAGGTTTGGAGCCGCCGAGTGTTGTCTGACCGGCTTCAATCGAACTCTCCCCGTTTGCTGGGTTGGAATTGGGGTTGTTGGAGCTCGAGGCTACTTTCTTCTCTTTGACTTCCTTAAAGGGGACGGTCTTCGGGACAATGTCTTGCAGGAATTCAAGATTGTCGAGCCGGTTGACAGCCGAGGCTGGGAGTGTGTTAGTGGGGGGAAAGGGAGAAGGAAGGGGGCGTACAGAGATCTCGGTATTGTATGTTTCGACGGGGTTTCCGCTCTGATTTCACAACGTTGTGGGCTTGTTCCGCGAGGTATTGGATGAACATTTCCTGGAGAGATATTAGTCTGAGTTGAGCGAAGAAAGATATGAGGAGGGTAGAGGTACTGTTGCTAAGGTGATTACGAAGGTGCCTTGGTTGGCTAGGACATTGATGTCATTGTCTACTAGGACTATTTTTCTTATTCGAGAAACTAGGGATCGGTGAGTTGTTGTTAAGGGAGCTAGTTTCGGATGAAGGTTCTTACATGGAAGTTGTGTTGTGCCTGTAGGTTCCTTACTCGGTGGGATGGCCGTCGTGTTGTAAGGCATTTTGGGTAATGGTGGCTAAGTAGCGAGACAAAATTATGAGGGAGAAAGAGTTCTAAGGTGTAGTGTTAGAGCAATTATTTTTGAAGAGAGGATTTTGAAAGATGGGTTCTGAATCTGAAAACGTGCAAGTGACAGGTGAGAATGTCGCTTGAGCGCCAATGAGGCTGAGAGATGTTGCAGCTGAGAAAAGGAGAGCGAAATAGCGTGCAAGAAACCAATTTAATCCTGAAGAGCAGGCAAAGCACAATACAATCAAAAGCGTGTAGATTCAAATTGGAAAATTCGAAACATAGCCCTTGGCAAACTGTCCACTAGGAATAAGCTTGCGATATCTGTGAGACTTATAAAAAGGGAAGTCAATCTCAAAGCAGGGGGGATGAAGATATGTAACACATCAGATAAAGGACAATGGTATAAAGGAGTTTTCTGAGTAATAAATGACACATACCAGATTTTAAGGGTTTGAGAAAGAAACTCGATAGAGCTTGTTTAAAGCTAAAAGTTGAGTAGGAGGCCCAGAGGTCGCGTCCAAACGCGTTGAAATATTCCAGGTTCGTTGCCGCTTAAGCTACGGCACGTGCAACCACCCCCCTAAATACGTCGGAAGTGACAATAAGTACCAATAACTTTTGTTTGTAATTAGATCTTATTATTCAAGGAGATGAGCAAAGTGTGTTGACAGATTTTTGGAAAATTCGAAAGCTGAAGTAATCTGATATATATTTTAAACCTCATATGTTCTGTTTTTAGCGAATTTATATTACATCTCCCGTCACATGAAATATATTCTACATTATGACCTAAGGGGTCGGTTAGAATTTGTGTATTCTTTCATGAGGCTGAGCTTCTTGTTATGGCCTCATAAATGATACTAAACTTTCCAACCTCCTTGTTACCACCTCGGTCCTCCGCGCCTTCCATATCTATATACTTAAAACGGCTCGGAAAGCACGACAGCTTATTTTGTTGCCAATTTATGAGTTGTGTAAATATCTAGCCAATATTTCTCGTATAATTACCAGGCTCTTGAATTGCTGTTCATTAGAGGCGGCCATTTTGAACGTTGCTGTAAGGTCAAGATGTTACAAGACGCTTTGTCATAGCCATAAGTAATTAAGTAATCAAATATACAGGGAGATCTTCTTTGCTTGGCTGAACTTGCACAGCTTTTAGAGGGACAGAATGAAGAACAATATATCTCAGACTCTCTCCCAAAGAGTCCCTATCCGTCCTTGGAAACTCATGCCATCTAGGAATCACGAGCGGACTTGAGAGTTTCAACCCAGTAAGCACTAATTCGTGTATCCTTTAGTATTAAAAAAAGCAATGGAAATGGATACAAGCGCTAGCAGTAGTGCTATTCCATTCCATAGTCGCAGGCAGGAACGCGGTCAATGGTCAGGTAAGGCCTGAGCGGAAATTGAAGTAGAAAATTGACACATATTACACAAATCAAGCTATACAGAGATACAGCCGCAATGCTGATCGCAAAGACATTTTCCACTTGGAGCATTTGGTTGATGATGTTGAAGGGTTGCTTAAAATCGGGGATATTTGAACTCCAGAGCTTGACGCGCGGCCGCTTCCCCGACCTTCAGATCCAGCCTCTTCATTGGAGCCAACTCCTACATCACTCGCCATGACAAGATAGTGGCAGAAACATGAGTCTATATCAGAGAGGACCATGAACTCCAGATCATCTTCTATTGTATTGCCTAGCCCGCGCCTCCAACAACGTGGGCCCTTTTCATCCAGACTCTCTGCGATCTCGACCGTAGAACAAGGCGAGGCTGCAACTGCGCCAACCGCAGCAGAACATCAAATTGATGAGGAAATTGAGGAGATTAAGAGATACGAAGTATGCACATTCTTTTCTACCAAGTGATCACGCTAACATATCTTAAGGATTTTACGACGATAGGTAATCCAGTTCAGTCAATCGCAATTCCACGAGCTTACAGGCACCGATAGACTGGGTACAGGATGCTGCAAAAGAACAGTTGAGACGAAAAGTCCGGCGGAAAGAGACCGCCGGATTTTTTGAAAGGGGTGGGCAAGTAGGTTGGAGATACAGGCTATGGGAATCATACGAAGCTGCGCAAGGCTGGATAGTAGTCACTCTGATAGGTGAATACTCAACTCTAGAGGGAATACCCAAATGCTAATCGAGCTAGGTGCGGCTATTGGCATCAACGCGGCTTTTTTAAACATAATAACTGAATGGTTATCGGATGTAAAGCTTGGATATTGCACAACCGCATTCTATCTTAACGAGAGTTTCTGTTGTTGGGGAGAGGATAATGGCTGTGATGATTGGCATCGATGGACGTCCTTTACACCTGTGAATTACCTGCTGTACATCATGTTCGCTGTGAGTTCAACGTCCCTCTTCTTCAACGGAGCTGATCATTTAGACTATATTTGCTCTGACATCGGCTACCTTGGTGAGGTCATTTGCCCCTTATGCCGCAGGATCAGGTATCTCAGAAATCAAATGCATCATTGCTGGGTTTGTCATGAAAGGATTCCTTGGTTTCTGGACCTTGGTTATCAAATCGGTTGCTCTACCCTTGGCCATTGCATCTGGATTATCCGTGGGCAAGGAAGGTCCTAGTGTGCATTACGCTGTCTGCACTGGTAATGTCATCTCAAGACTATTTGAGAAGTACAAACGAAATGCGTCGAAAACGAGAGAGATTCTGAGTGCTTGTGCAGCAGCCGGAGTTGCTGTTGCATTCGGTAGCCCGATTGGCGGTGTCCTATTTTCACTAGAAGAAATGTCGTCCTATTTTCCTTTAAAGACCATGTGGAGAAGTTACTTCTGTGCCTTAGTTGCCACGGCTGTGTTGGCAGCTATGAACCCATTTCGGACAGGTCAACTCGTCATGTTCCAAGTTCATTACGATCGATCGTGGCACTTCTTTGAAGTTATTTTTTACATTATTCTTGGGATATTTGGGGGTTTATACGGCGCCTTCGTAATCAAATGGAACTTAAGAGCGCAAGCGTTTCGAAAGAAATATCTCACACAATATGCTATTCTTGAGGCTACCCTGTTGGCAACAGGCACAGCTATCCTCTGCTACCCGAATTTGTTCCTTAGAATCGATATGACAGAGAGCATGGAAATTTTATTCTTGGAGTGCGAAGGTGCAGAGGATTACCACGGCTTGTGTGATAAGGAAAACAGGTGGCAAATGGTTTTCTCTCTGACCATTGCAACGATAATGAGAATGTTCCTCGTTATCATCTCGTATGGTTGCAAAGTACCAGCTGGCATATTCGTTCCGTCTATGGCTATTGGTGCTTCTTTTGGCAGAACAGTTGGAATATTGGTCCAGGCACTACACGAAGCATTCCCAGGATCTGTATTCTTCTCCGCATGCCAGCCTGATGTTCCTTGTATCACTCCAGGAACATATGCTTTTCTTGGAGCCGCAGCCGCACTGAGTGGCATTATGCACATCACTGTCTCTGTCGTTGTTATCATGTTCGAGCTTACTGGCGCTCTTACTTATATCTTGCCAACTATGATTGTGGTTGGTGTCACTAAAGCGGTCAGCGAGCTTTTCGGCAAAGGTGGAATTGCTGATAGAATGATTTGGTTCAATGGATTTCCATTCTTGGACAACAAGGAAGAGCACACGTTCGGTGTACCTGTGTCCCAAGTCATGACGACTGAAGTCATTGCCTTACCAACGAGTGGACTCAATATGAAAACCCTCGAGAAATTGCTTCGCGATGACACATATCAAGGTTTTCCAATTGTAGAGGACAGAAGATCCAAGATCCTCGTTGGGTATATTGGACGTACCGAATTAAGATATGCAATCGACCGCGTGAAGCGCGACCGATCTATTAGCCCTACTGCAATCTGCTACTTCACCCCATCTACTTCCATCGGCCCAACCACGCCCGCTACACCCGGACCGGCCGTCACCTTCGACGGCATGGCCGCTTCCTCGGTCGATTTCAGCCGCTTCATCGATACCACGCCCGTGACTGTACACCCGCGCCTCCCTCTCGAGACTGTCATGGAGCTCTTCCGCAAGATCGGCCCGCGTGTCATCCTCATCGAGTATCACGGCAAACTGATGGGTCTAGTCACTGTGAAGGATTGCCTGAAATACCAGTTTAAGGTTGAAGCGAGCGAGAACCCGAGAGATGATAGCCATGTGATTGAGAGTCAGGAGAGGCTTTGGGGGGTTATCAAGAAGGGGGCGAGTTGGGTGTCGGAGAGGGTGGACTGGGCCTCTAGAGGAAGAATAAGGATTGGGAGTTCTGAACTACCGAGAGAGCCGCAGCGAGACGATTTAGGACCAAATGACTATATGTTGGATGGGACAGAGGATGATGTAGATGATGGGATGGAGCTAGAGGATCGGTAATAACGGTTGGATATGTGTATGTATGTACAAGTATATTTTTGAGACGGCTATATATAGATGAATATCTCTCTCAAAGCTCTTCATTACCACCAAACTTTTTCAGCCCCTATTTATTTTTTCATAATTACCCAAACGACACACCCACCAGAGATATGCAAAAGCTCTCTCGGCATATCTCAAATTTGTGACCTCATACAACTCACTCATCCCAGATTACACTCGTAATCTGGCCCTCAATATCCACCTTCGCCACAAAATTGCCAAAGGTTCCCTTGTCAACATCTCTCTTCACAATCACTACCCGACCATCATTCTGCAAACCCACTGCCGCCAAAGTGCCATCCTTGTTGACGCTGAATTGGCGAGGGTAGGAACCGCCACAAGGTGCTAGTTGCGCGAATGAGAGTTTTCCTGTGGAATGGTCGATGCGCCAGCTTTGGAGGGTATCCGAGGGGATTTGGGTGCTGTTTGCGGCGTCGAAATTGGGGATCTTGAATAACGTGGCGTTGCGGGCGGAGGTCAGGAGGAAATTTTCATCAGGCTGTGATGAGAGTTTAGTGGGATATAAGATGATTTATGTGGGTCAAAGAAGACATACAGATAATAGAGCTTCTGCAGATGCAGCTCCAATGGGCGTCGTTTGATTCCCATACGTGCCATACGACGCAATAGGTTTGAAAGTCAACGATGAGGAATTTCTCCCGTATACCGCCTCATAACTAGCAACCGTATTTCCTAGTTCTGAGATCAAGAAGAAATACGTTTTATCGTCTGTTTTGAGGAACGTTCCGTGACGGGGCCCAGAACCAGGAGGGGCCGAAAAAGGGGTTTGCTGAACCAAGGTGCTGTCGCTGTGGTTTATGCTAAAGATGTGAATAAGATCGGCGCCTAGATCTGGGGAGACGATGAATGAATCCGTAGGGTCCAGAATCACTTCATGAGGATGGGGAGCCTCTTGTCGGTCAGGGTTGGGACCTAGTTTGCTCATGGTAAAAGTGAAATTTTGGAGGTTGGCAAGGGATCCATCGTGAGATATTGTCCATGAGGTTAGAGATGAACCCGAGCTAGAAAGCAGTTAGCATAGGGTTTTGATCCTATGAGGAAAGAACATACTAGTGAGCTGCTGCTAGAGCTTTGCCATCATTGTAGGCAACTAAGCTTACAGGACCATTAAGTGTGTTGTGAGTATCGAATTTGATGAGTTCTCCTGATTCAGAGCGCTTATATGCAGCAATTGCACCAGCCCCATTGAAATTCTCATCAGCCACTATAAAATCAGTTATACATACTCAGCGGCCGACGGATGATTTCTACTCACGGTATACCACATCGCCGACCTTTTGCAACCACGAAGGTTGTGGTGCGGTATCGTTATTCACAGCAAGAGTGGTCAAGGTATAGCTGCCATTTTGCTGAGCATTCAACTGCAAGGAAGTTACTGTTCCGCTGTATGAAGAAACATAGAGATTTGTGGCAACAGCAGAGGTCACAAGACCGAGTGGGAGATGTTGGAGCCGCATTCTGAACCAACTAAGGTAGACACTATCCAGACACTCTAAGGATGAACAGGCAAACGAGATGGAGGAAAGTTGGGATAGAAAATGCTGAAAGATGGGAAACTCCCACATTTTAAACGGGATTTAGATGGACTGGCCAGGCTTCATAGCGGAAGTTTAGCCTCAACCACGAAATATTGCACCTTAGACGTACCCCGCGTAACAATGAAATATTCAATGTAGGGTTGAGTGCCGGTAAAGGTGTCCTTGAGATGACTGAGCGCAGCTGCTCAGTTTGGGATAGATTGTTTGGAATGCTCCACTATGGCTTGAGCGTTTTCCCTGAGTGGCCAAGACTTGTGTTTCTCCCAGCATGAAGTCCTTGAAACCTTAATGGTCGATAAGATCAGGCACATATAGGGCTTGTGTGATGGAAGCGGCTCAAACTGCCGTTTGCGTAGAGAAATGGGTTTAAAATTAATTTTTCAGTCCTGGGTTCTGCAAAGAGGTGGTAGTGACGCCAGGTTGTCGGGTCATTGGAGCTTAGGCAAGCATTCTGAGCAGGAAGTTGTTGGTTTTGCTCTTGATGGAACTTCTTTGGAGAGCTAGGGTGGCGCTGGATGATCTGTTCAAGGGCGAACGTCTTCGAAGTGCCGACAGCTTAACCTTACGGGAACGCCACTTTACAGGGGAAATTTCATCAGGTGATGACGAATAATTTCCGTCTTTATTTTTTCATCTTTTGGAGTCGAATGATTGATCTTTGTAAACAAGGTAGTTTAAATAGATTGTTTCAGGGCCGCTTAATAGTCTAGCTCTTTAGCGACTGTGTAACTATTTCATTACTAAATTTTGAGCCCAAATTCAACCAGAATCCGTAATTTACCAGCTCTGGTTAATTATCTTCGGCTCATAAAGTTTTGGTTCCTTGACCAAACATGAAGGAGGGCCAAATTGCGAAGACTTATGATATGAAGCTCCCAAAAATTGATTTCTATTCTCATTGCTCAATAGCAGTTTGAGCTTTGCGAGCACTGGCCACGAATCAGCAGGGCAAGACTCTGAGAATTTATCTCGTTGAGTATATGTCATACCACGTAGATTTACGTTATTAAAAGTACAGATTTAATTTTCCACACTGAATTGTTAAAAATTTGTGCTTGGCAATTATTGGAATATTGCTGTTACCGTACGATGATTAGAAGCATTTTTTGGCGGTAAGCCACGAATTTACGTACTACTACCATAGAAGAGGCTACCGATAAAAGTGTAATTGAACCTCTCTTATCTCAGCCTCAACACCAACATAGACTTCACATGATGACTTCCGTCGAGGTTCATTTGCTTCCAACACCATCATTCTTTGCCCTCCCACTTGAGATCCGAAGGTGTATCTATGAGTATGCCCTCAACTGGCCTGACCTATCCCACATCTTTCAGGTAAGAGACCTTGCTTTAAACACTCCGGAGGATCAGATTACTGCACAACATCCTCCACTATGCACCATTCCTCGTCCTCGTTTTCAGTCGATTAGCACGCCACCAATTTTGCTCGTCGCCAAGCAAATGACAACGGAAGCGCTTGAAGTCCTATACCGGAAACCACTAGTCCTCGCGTCTCCGCCGCCATATATACTGCAGCTAGCAAATCCAGAAGACATCACTGACTTCATAAACGAGCCTGCATTGCAGAATCTACGTTTCGTCGTGTTGCAAATGTCGGGAAGTGCTAAAAGCTGGCTGCGAACAGTGGATATGCTCCTCGATACTTGGTCTGTGAAGAACTGCCTTCAGAAAGTAGAGGTCAAGGTTTCTTTTGGTGGACGTTCAAGGGGAGCAGGCGGGCTTTCTCCAGAATCGGTAAATTGTAGGCATGTTCTAGGAATCATACGGAGAGTACATAGACCCCTCTAAGTCACTATTGTTCTGCCGCTAACTTAAAATAGCTGAGAAGTTTCGGAGAACAAGTGCATGTGATACTAGAGGATTATGTAGGAGAGAGGCTTTAGAAAACGAGAGGAGTTGGAGCAGAAAAATTCGAGTCATTGTTGAACAAGCTAATGAGCTACTGGTGCTGATATATTAAGTAAAATTTCCCAAAAAAAATATATATATAGAAGTGGATGTCTCAAAAGAGCCTGCGAATTCAAAGTCTCTAGAAACCTACCTCGATGTCCAATCTTGAGTTGAATATCTCCCACTATTTCAGATGAGGCATACAATTTATATTACCCAATTGGCTGAAGATTTCATGATTATGCACTACCAAGTCGATATATGTCGCTGAAATCAAAGGGAAGCAGGTGTTTTATGTCAACTTCGAGAGTTACCTTTAAACAGCTCGAGTTTACTGGCATTTTCTATTCCGTCATAACCCCGCAATGCAGCTTCATGCCCCACTTCTCATGATATCAACGAACGAAGCTGCCTCTTTATTGAACACCAAGCACCAACTTCAAGAAAACTTCTTCTAAGATACATAGAACAAAATGGCACCAAAGATCTTCATCACTGGAGTGACTGGGTACATTGGAGGCGACCTCCTGTATGCACTTGAAAAGGCACATCCAGAATACGAATACACAGCACTAGTCCGGAATTCCGATAAAGGCGCCAAGGTAGCATCAGTATTTCCGAAAATACGTCTTGTCTATGGCACACTTGATGATTCTGAGCTTCTCGAGGAGGAATGCGCACATGCAGATATTGTGATTCGTATGTCTTTTCTCCCATTAAAGATGCCTTGAAACTTGATTAACGTGTGAAATTAGACACTGCAGATGCATCAGACAACGCAGGAGCAGCCCAAGCTATTGCGCGCGGCCTCTCAGCTGGACATACAAAAGAAAAGCCAGGATATTGGTTGCACACATCTGGTACCGGCATACTTTGCTGGAAGGATATGGAAACAGAAACATATGGTGAAGCACCATCTCAACCGGCTTATGATGATCTTAATGCCGTGTCTGGCCTTACCTCCCTTCCCGATACAGCCTTCCATCGAAATGTTGACAAGATGGTTCTCGGCGCTGGATCAGATTCTGTCAAGACAGCAATTATTTGTCCGCCGACTATATACGGTCGAGGGCGAGGTCCAGATAATCAGAGAAGCAGACAGGTATATAACTTGGCCAAGGTCACACTGCAGAATGGGGAAGCGCCGCAGATAGGCAAAGGTCTGACCGAGTGGGATAATGTCCATGTCTACGATTTGAGTGATTTATTTCTGCTTCTTGTCGCAGCTGCTGTTGCAAGTAAGCCAGAATTGGATTCTACATTGTGGGGCAAGGAAGGTTATTTTCTTGCTGAGAATGGCTACCATGTATGGGGAGAGGTGTCGAAGCAGGTAGCTGAGGTAGCGTTGGAAAAGGGCTACATCGGGTCTAAAGAAATCAAAGCTATGAGCCCAGACGAAGCTAAGGCCGCTGCTGGGTTTGAGGCTCTTTCATGGGGCCTGAACTCGAAAGGGTTTGCCAAGAGAGCTAAGAAATACCTGGGGTGGAGTCCCAAGGGCGAGAGCTTGAAGAGTGCGATTCCAGGCATCGTGGATGACGAGGCGACCATTCTTGGTATCAAGATTGGGCATGCAGAAGAAGTAGCCGGTGGAAAATAGATGCTGGTCCCGTTGGCTCTGAATTTGTATGATGACTCCTATTGATGGCCATAGACAAGCTACAACTACTCCAGCGAAAGTGACCTAAGCAAAGGTGTCCAAGCTTGGCGGTATCATTCCTCCACAATGGGGTAAGATTCCGCATGAGATAAGACGTTAATCTAGGAAAGGATGTCGCTATCCGACATTGTTTCGTATTGGCTCATCAGAAGGGATCATGACTGTCTGTGCCCCTCCTCCGCTGCAATATAAGTTTCATCGCTGACTGGCTGTGTGATTGCGACTGATAAAGCTGCTTGAAGGGACTATTCAGCCAGTTGGGTTGGTGTTGTATTGCCAATATTCTTTTGAGGTGCATGACCAGAGCTTCTAGAAGGAATGAGAGGCAAAGCCAGGCAGCCATCAACCCTCAACGGCGTTGGCTGACTTTCCCGCTCTCCAGATCAGGGACGATACTGCGGGTAATTGTTCATGTGGCAGACTGGCTTGCATTTCGAGCTTCCAAAGAGAGCTTCCATCGTTCGAAGGTGCCGCCCATTCCACTCGTGATAACTGGGGAACCAATGTTGTTGTGCAGAGCGACGGGTGGCCCCTGCGAGAAAAGCTTGAGGCGTTCAGCCACAAACGCAGCTGTCTCGAGTTTACTTTCACGTCGGCCACCTCGTTCAACGTATCAAGCACTATCTCCGGAGGGTTTCCATGCGATCTCGCGTTGTAATTTCACGATGACGCAGAGCGCCAAGGACAATAGGCTCAACTCAGTCGTACAAACAGACTCGATATATAAGTAATTTCGATCTGGTCACAGAGCACCAGTGCCAGGATCAATTACTCGGAGAGCATTTAAGAGACCCATGCCTGACTCTACTCCACGGGACTCGACAGACTTCACACCATGTCGTGTTTTAAGCCACACCATTTCAAAACCCTCCTCCTTCAAGTTATCGGCGAATCATCGCCGCTAAATCATGACAATTTGAGAAATAGCCGAAAGATAAGCATCCTGTCTCTCGAGTCAACGAATGAAGTGTCATGGTGGCGTTACAGAAGCCGTCTCATCCCTCTATACACTCAAACTGTTTACTCTGGTATCCCAGCTAGGGATGCTCTGAATTTACCCTTGGCGAGCCCGAGTGGTACAGCTGTCTCCTCGATCCGCGCTGAGATACCCTCCATCCCAGTGGATGGACGTCGAGCAGTGATGCAAGTGCCGGGGGTAGTCCAGGATGGGAAGTTAGTTACCATTGTTCACCCTCACGGCAGCGTTGTGCACCCAGCTATATTGGGAACAAATCCCATACATACAAGCCTGCCTGCGACGTTTATATTAAGCTGGGTTCCCCTCACTGTCTTGCTACTCGGAAAGCTAGCCTTGTCATTTTATATATTCTCTTGAAGAGAACCTCAAAACGTATTGAAAAAGTGTTGAAATCCTTATTCAAGTCTGCAGCAACAGGTTGCCCAGCATGGCTACCGCCATATTTCCTGTATCCGGCGAAAAAGATGCACCTATCAGCCATGAGCCATTGGAGGCGAATCTAGCTCCTGTTAAACACAGGAAGCCTCATGATCCTTCCGTTACCTTTGAAGAATACATATACTATGCGAAGCTTGCTCGTGCTGAGGAAGATTCCTTCGCTGCGAATGACACTGGCGTGACCACGTTCAAGTCTTTGATCTTCCCTTCCAAGAACGACAAGGGAGTGGCGATTGCAACAAGAGAGGATGAGAAAGTAGTGCATACCCCAAATAGTAGCGAGCAACGTGCAGTTTCCGATGATGAGTGGACGAATGCTTCTCGCGCTTTGCGAACAGCTACTTGGTCTGCCGTTTTCTATCTAATCACTACAGATATCTTAGGTCCTTTCAACGTGCCGTAAGTACCTTGCTGGTCGTTGGGTGGATATTCTTAACACTGTCGATAGGTTTGCCATGGGAACTCTTGGCTGGGGACCAGGAATTGTACTCTACAGTGTCTTTGGCGGTCTTGCTGTCTATGGTGGCTTCTTGCTTTATCGCATGTTCTTGGGGCTCGACTCGTATATGTATCCCCTCAAGACCTATGGGGACATTGCTTTCAGAGTCTATGGGACACCAGTTCGTCATTTGGTGAATATCCTTCAAAGCATACAATTGTTGTTCAACGTGGGGGTGATTATTATCGCTAATGGACAGGTCAGTCTAATTCTCACGCACTGAGATTACCTGTTTGGTGAAAGCTAAACCCTGATAGGCTCTCTCCCAAGTCTCCAAGTTCAAGCTCTGTTATGCTATCTGCTGTCTCGTTTTTGCATTGGCAGGATTCTTCTTGGGCCAAGTTCGAACACTGCAGAAATACGGATGGTTGGCCAATGCAGCTATCTGGTTGAACGTCTTCATTATCATCACAACTATGGGAGTCGTTGCTCATAGCGGTCCTAACTACCCAGCTGTTAACGCTATGGCTGGAACAGCACTTGGTAGCGACTCTGTCGTTCAACTCCCTGATGGGAGTTACCCACCTGTCCAGCACTCTGCCGGCCTTCCAGCCAGTACCAACGGATTTGTTGGTGCTATAAATGGTATGGCATCTCTCTAAGAAATAATAAGCTGTCTAGCTAACGTTTTGATAGGATTGATGGTATGCATAATTACCCAGTATAAAATAAATCAGCGCTAACTATTCTTAGCAAGCTGTTTATGCTTATGGAGGGTAAGGATTTCGATCATGATTCCAAACTGTCGTTTACCACCACCTTAGCGACTGTTGCCATTCGCAACTGATAATCCGCATTCTGAATTTCACATTTTCGTACTCTGAGCACAGATAATCGTTCAATATTAATACTGACTATTGAAAATAGTGCCATGTTGTTCTCCGAGTTTATGTCTGAAATGAAGCGACCCCGTGATTTCTGGAAGGGAATGATTGCTGCCCAATCCTTCATCTACGTCATCTATATCTTCTACGTAAGTTTTCCACAGAGGTATACGTTCCAATCTGACATATATAAGGGATGCTTCCTCTACGGTTACCAAGGCCAATATACAGTAAATCCGTCGTTTCAAGGAGTCTCCATCTATGCGTGGCAGACAGTCGGTAATACGATTGGATTTATCTCGGCGTTGATTGCCGCCGGTCTCTATGTAAGCCTTCCGATTTCTTTTCATTCCCACCCGAAGCTAACAAAATCAGGGAAATATCGGCGTCAAAGTCCTCTACAACAATCTCCTAGTAGACTTCCTCAGTGCACCACCCCTTGCTAGCAAAGCCGGTAAAATTCTCTGGGTAGCCATCATTCCCGTTTACTGGTCCCTGGCCTTTATCGTCGCAGCTTCAATCCCCAATTTCTTTGGTCTCTCCTCCCTGGTCTCCGCTCTCTGCATTTTACAGTTCACATACACCTTTCCACCTTTCCTCTATCTCGGTTACGCCGTGAAAAGAGCCGCTGCCCTTCCAGGTGAAGGCTTCAACCCCGCGACTGGACAGGTGATTCGTCATGATTCTGGACTCAAGAGGTGGACTAGAGGGTTCTTCAAGGGAAAGTGGTATTTCAATATTTGGTATGTAGTGTATACCTTAGGTGCTATTGTAAGTTTTTCCTCTTCGCCCCTTTCTCCCCATTTCGAGAAATTTCAAACTCACGCACTATCACAGGTCACAGCAGCACTTGGTGCCTATTCCGCTATCGAGGCTTTGATTGCAGCTTTCAAGGAGCCACAAATCACTGCTTTCACTTGCCACTCGCCTCTTGATGGTTAGGTAGAGCTTAAATCCTAGGTGGAGTGTAGATTTGTTTGGATAGCTTGGGTAGTTTGGATAATCTGGCGTGTTATATCATGGATGGATCTATGGACTGATATTTGTTAATCACCTGAATCGAAATTTATACATTCGACTGGAGAAGAGCTAAAAAAAACAAACATTGGCTTTGTGATTCAGGAATTATCAGAAAAGAGAGACGTTTCGCTTTCCGGGAATATGCTTGATGCATTCTTTCGGTTTGTTATATCAGGCGCATGTCAACTGGTTGCCTTGGTCTCCGATACAACTACCTTCTTGCCTTGACCCCACTCTCTGGCGATGCGCTTTCGTAAACCTCCTATTTTCTTCTCTTCTTTTCTTATCCATCGAACCCTCTTCTTCTTTGGGTCGACTTGGAGTTCTCTGAAATCCTCATCTCCATCTACAAGCCTTGAATCGGAAATATTTCCTTTTCCTTCTCAGAGAAATCCAACTGATCGAATAATCCTAGAGAACCGCCAAAAAATCTTTCAGCTAGCTCTGCTGGTTGTTTGGTTGACTGTTTGATAGACCGATTAGCTCAACAATCTTCCCCCTCGCCGCTGCTGGATTATCTGCTAAGACGAGCCGAGACGAATTCTACTAAAATCAGAGTAATAATCACTATGAATAAACGCAAATGACTGAGCGAGAGTTTTTTGCAGTGAATTTGAAGTGGGAGGCTATATTATCGCAAGCAAAGCTCAGCTAAAATCGGGCTACATGACAACTCGTTTACAGAGACTAGGAAGAAAGTGAATACAGTAATCACGTCCATCTTGGCACAAAGGAGAACAAGGACCGATGAGGCATCCTCATCCTAGTACTATACGTAATCTTACACGCCAAGACAGCGAGAGGGAAGACTGCAGTATAACACATGTCAAATCGGTCTTCATCACCGACCTGCCTATCAATCCTACTAACTTACACACAGCGATAGAACCGATTGCCACACATCTCCTTGTTCCCTTATCTCGATTTCAGCGACGAGTCGATGTAACAATAAGAAAAGGAAACCTTATCACAGCCGCAATCGAGAGAGCAGTAGGCGAAAGCGGTCAGCAGAAACAGCGAGGAAAGATACCGACTGGTCACTGTACGACATTCCATCGGCCTCCAGATCGTGAATCCCAGCCACGACCAGGCAAAGGTGATCCAGTCATTACCTATAAATGCAGCACAGATACAAACGTGATCCCTCCAGATCCAAATATTGAAACTCACCGCCGCAAGCCCATTCCCTTCGGCTCGACCAATGGGAGCAAGGCAATTCACAACCCAGCCTGCATTGATCTGCGAACTGCCGTTTTCCAGATATAGAGAGAGATACAGCCCGCGCAGCCCCAGTCCTGTAGCGCCGATTGCGGAGCGAGCTCGAGTCGGTGTCGATGCTTGTGTCCGTGTCGGTTCAACGGAGCGTGATTGCGCACCGATGTTGCATTGCGTTAAGCTGTGATGGAGGCTGCAGGATGAGGAGTAGCAAAGACAATAGACATGGCGGGGTTACGGAAGCTTATTTCATTAGCTATCGTCTGTCTTTGAGAAATACCTAGCTTAAAGCCCTCATAGCTCGAGAATATGACTCGCGTGCTCAACTAGAAAATGGCACCTAAGGTTTACCACCAAATCAATTAATATTATTACTCGATAGGAAATCTATATTGGTCTACCGTAGAAAGAGATGAGAATCTAGTATCTAAATCCACTCGATACTTCTATGTTGCCAGGTACTGTACCTACGTTAACGAGTAATGTGTCTAATCTCTAAGGTGAGTGCAATTCAATTTTCCTTGTAGAAAAACCTCGCCCCAAAAGACGAAAGAGGAGAGGAATCACTCCACTCTGAGATGATCGAAATCAAGAAGCCGCCCAAGTCGTTAAACGGACTGCAGGCATGAAGCTTTCGCCGCCGCCTTAGCCGCTCAGCCATGATATTATACAATTCAAACAAAAATCATTGTGTGTCTCGCACAACCTTATCCACCGCCTTGGCGAAATAGTCAATATTTCGAGTGTTAAGACCCGCCATACTGATTCGACCATTCTTTGTCATATAGATATGAGCCGTTTTTCTCAGCTCCAGGACTTGCTTCTCGTTCAGACCGGTGAAGGAGAACATGCCGATTTGATCGGTGATATGGTTCCAAGTGCCTGGAGTCTCCATCTCTTCTAACTTGCTTCTCAGTGCTGTTCGCATGTTGATGATTCTTCCAGACATAGTCCTTAAGTTATCCTCCCATTCTTTGAACAAAGCTTCGTCATTCAATATCAAGCTAGCAACTCGCGCACCATATGCAGGGGGATTTGAGATTTCGGAGCGTTGGAGAATGGCTAATTGAGAAGCAATTCTGCCGATCGTCTTCTCGGCGTCTGCACCAGGGCTTGTAACAAAATGAAAGCACCCAGCTCGCTCACCATATAATCCAAAGTTCTTGGCGAATGATTGAGCGATGCAGAGCTCAAATCCTTGCTCTACAAAATAACGAACGGCCCAGGCATCCTTGGCTAGGTCACCAGAGGCAAATCCTTGATATGCGCAGTCGAAGAAAGGAAAGTGTGATTTTTGCTTCATAAGAAGGGCAATCTCTTTCCATTGTGCTTGTGTGGGATCAACACCGGTAGGATTGTGAGCACAGGCGTGGAGGAGGATGATGCTATGATCTGGTGCCTCAAAGATCTCCTTCTTCATACCCTCGAAATCAAGACCTTTAGTTTCTTTCGAGAAGTAAGGATATGTAGCAATTGGGAGGTGGACATTGGAGAAGATTTGGTGATGGTTGGCCCATGTGGGATTACTGAAATAAACGGTGGGGTGACCAGGGTAAAATTTCGAGAGGAATAGAGCTCCGAGATGAACAGCTCCCGTACCGGAGATTGTCTGGTATGAGATCGATCGCTTTTCAAGAAGGGCAGGAGAATTTGCACCGAGCATAAGCTTGGCGGCAGCAGAAGTTAGGGTTGCAAGACCGGCAATGGGAAGGTATTCGTGGTTCAATTCTGGGTCTAAACGGAGGAGTTCATCAGCCTAGACAGAACAATCAGCAGATGTTTATACGCAATTGAACAGTAATAAAACCTTCTTGACGACTGGCAGGACCCATGGCTTTGCATTATCGTCTCTATACGCGCCAATACCAAGATCGACTTTATGTTCGAAGGAATCAGCTTTATATGCTGCCATCAACCCAAAGAGGGGATCCTCTGGAGCTTGCGGAACAGCTTCTGCTGGGAAACTGGTAGCAGCTGGAGTGGCCATGTGTGCGGTAATGCTCTGCAGTCTGAGAGTCGGCGACGTCGGGTTGGTCATGGAAGAGTGTGACAAGGAACGAACATGAGAGGTGGTGGTGTATGACTGCGTTTGCGAGGCCGCGACATTCTGGGAAGGAGGTGCCATAGTGGTTGAGAGTGAGGTGAGGTTATCACTGCTATCGGACAAAAGGTTATCTGGAAGTTGATCGTGGGCTAGTCTTAATGTTAAATGGCTAACACTGGGGTGGAAATCCGGGGAAGTGGCAATGGTGTTATTTGTGGCCAGATCATGAGGGTCCGCAGCAGAGGAAGTTGGCGCATGGTCATGACCGAGAGAAATCGGGTGGGCAATGTCTGCCATTTTAAAATCTGGAGATCGCATGGCGAGTGGGTAGGGGAGTGCGCCGCCTTCGTATTGGGGGTGCGTTAAGTGGCCGAGGTCACCAAGGAGGTGGACGAGGGAGGCGAGGCAGAGGGCCCGATTGATGACAACGATCTGAACGTGAAGAATGACGATGAAAAGCCGGATGCACCATCAGCGCCAGCACACGGTGAGACGTGATGGGCACGGCAGTAGATAAATACCATTCGGAAACAAGGCACTCAACGCAGCTCACAGCAAACAGGCAGGTTTTCCCTTCATCTCCGTGACCGCAACATGCCACATGCGATGCCACAGCCGCCACATGAATCATCTTTCAATAGCGAGGCGTTGGGGCGGGTGGATAAATTCCCACTGACAGGTCTTACTGTACCTCCGTACCCTCTTGCGCAGAAGTGGCTTATGGTGCCTGCATAGCCGTTAAATTTCACTCCCAAAATGACCCTTGTCTCACTCATCAACAAACTCTTTGGGGAGCGAGTCAAAAGCCTCCCTACACATGCAGGTCGCGGCCAGCTTCCCCGAGTCGTTCTCTTTCGACCACCTGGATTCAACATGGTTACCTATGCTCTCAATATCGCTCAAGGGCGGTCAGACCTTCCCATTCCATCCCTTCTCCAGCTGTTCATATTCTACGTTTTGACTTCATTGCCAGTGCTGGTAATCCCGAACCATCATTGGCCGTTTATCCCTCATATTACCAAATCCCACACTACTAAGAACAGACTCAGGCCACATGATGCGTAAAACACGTATTTTGCTGTGCTTTTCCTCTCAGTTGCCTTCTTTAGCTGTTTGTTTCCACCACCAACGTTCTCCGTCGTCAGAAATGAATCAGCCACGAGCTGATCAATATTCGCCGACTGTGTTGCAAGATTATGCACAAGCTGATTTTGAAGCTCTGATATCTCCACGAGTGACTTTTCGGCCGTTCTGAGGTAATACAATTAGCACACATTCGTCTCGTCATTGCTTGTGACCTACCGAACTTGGTCCAGAGTGTTTTCGTAATGTTTAAGCATATCCTGGTTCTCCTTCTCAAACATCTGGATTTGCTCCGGAGTAAGGTCTTCATCAGGGTGTAACTGATGTGTCTCTTGCTGTATGGCAGATGTACTCTTCAAGGTCGGATCATGACTAAATCCTCCAAGATCTGGCATCGCATCGAGTTTTGACTTTCCAAGCATGCTCCGATTCCTCTCCATTTCCCGAGCTATTCTTTTCTCCATCATGGACGCCTGAAGACCTCCACACTTCTGTAGTTTTTGCCGCAAATAGAAAATAACATTCTCTCGATGTGTACTGATGGCATTGACCTTTGCTTCTTCGAGCTCCTGATCAAATGACTTGGCCTGCACACCTCCACCTGCTGCCCACGCCCCCAACGATCCAAGTCCCAATCGAGAATATTTCTTATTCATGATGGTTATTTCGGTCTGCCGTCGAACCTGTTCCGCATCTGCCAGCATTCGAATCCCAGCGTTGAGCTCACGAAGGACCTGCTTCATTTTGGCATCTATCTCCTCCCGGTCTCGGTCGGTCAAGTATTTCCATTGCTTGTTTTTTGACACCACGTTTGCTCGTCGTGGGGCTTCCTTTGACAGGTAGGATTGCCGGATGCCTCGAAGAAAGGTGTTCAATTCCACTATTCCGCTGTTCTAATGAGATGAATTAGACCACGGTGTTTTCGCATCGTTTTCTTTACGAGCTCACTATCTTGTATGCTTCTTCTAGAAAGGAGTCGAGACGCCGTAGTGCTAAAGTCGGAGCCAAAGTTGGCGGAGCTTCGTGGCCTTTCAGAAGCTCGTTGAGGATGGGAGTCAGGTCCGTCATGACGACAAGAAAACAAGTAGAGTATGCAAGGAGAGAGAATTGATGATCATACTCTCCGCGAAAAGTTTTTTGAAGATTCCAGCAGCGCAATGATGATTCCAGGTCTTAGAGAGCAGCTCCATGACAAGGGCTAGCCATCCTCGCTTAAATTTGCCTAGAACAAAGTCCAGCCTTGCTAATCAACGTCACCAGGATTAACTATTCTCAAACCAGAAACTCCCAACATTCGTATCATCCGTTACGCCTCTGTCGTTCTATCCACAAGATCTCTTGCCGGAATGGGCCAATGCCACGCAGTCCTTTTCACAAGCTTCAAGATGGCCAAAAAAGCGATCATCGGAGCTCGATTGCGGTGCCGACTTCCGCAATGGAGACTGGCAATTGAATGGGAATAACTGTGGACAGTCGGATTAAGGTTTCCACCACTCTTGACTGATGGAATTACGCTATCTGGAATTTCTCTCTGCCGCCGTAGGTTACGTTCTTCTCAACCATTTCATATCATTATAACTTTAATATTTTCAAGTCTGCTTTCCGGTACCAATGTCAGAGATGTATCCAGACCAGCAAGTCGGAGACGCAGAAAAAAGAGAAGAATCTAGTAGAAATATACCAGGAATTCCATTTCCTGATACTTCACCGAGACAAAATTCGAGAAGAGAACCTTCGAGCGGTCCAGACGAAATTGAAGTTGAACAGGATGCACCCGAAGACCTTGAACAGCTCTCGGGCATCATATCAGCTTCTGTTTATTCTACTTTCTCCCCATGGAAAAAAAGGTACATTGTTATCATGGCAACTTTCGCAGCGTTCATCTCGCCAACATCTGCAAACATCTACTTTCCCGCTCTGAATCCACTTCAAGCTGACCTCAAGGTCTCGGCTACCTTGATCAACCTTACACTTACCAGTTACATGATCTTTCAGGGTCTAGCTCCAACAATATTCGGTGATTTTGCTGATATGGCAGGCAGGCGGCCGGCGTACATCGTAGCATTTGTTATCTATCTAGGCGCAAATATCGGACTTGCTCTTCAAAATTCATATGGAGCTCTGTTCGTTCTCCGATGCATGCAAAGCTCTGGAAGCAGTGGTGCAATCGCGCTAGGCTATGGTGTTATTGCAGACATTTCGACAAGCGCGGAGCGCGGTTCATATCTAGGCATAGTTGGGTGAGTGTTACAATCCAGTTCTTGTTGCTGCTGGCTAACAGGACTAAGCGCAGGAACAATGCTTGGGTATGTACCAAAACATATATGGATCATATTGTCATTAACAAAACTAGACCATCACTTGGACCGGTTATTGGTGGCATCCTAGCACAATTTCTTGGGTGGCGTTCAATTTTCTGGTTCCTGGTCATTATAGCTTGTTGCTTTCTTGGCCCATACGCTCTCACCGTTCCAGAAACCGGACGAAATGTGGTTGGGAATGGTTCAACACCGCCTCAGGGGTGGAATATGACAGTACTTGAGTGGTTCAACCTCCGCACGGAATCAAAATCTGGCGACCAGATTACCAGATCAAGAACTGCAGAGCAAAGGCGAATAGCACAAGCAGAGCGAGGTCGTAATAGAAAGCTTCGTTTCCCAAACCCCCTTAAAACTGTCTATATAATCATGGAAAAGGATGTGGCAGTAGTCCTATTCTACAATTCACTGATTTATACTGCTTTCTACGACATTATGGCTACAATTCCTCAGCTTTTCCAGCAGATATATGGCTTTAATAATCTTCAGATCGGACTAAGTTATTTACCATTCGGCTGTGGTTGTATAGTGGCCTCATATATTAACGGGTAAGGCTTGTTCTCATACTAAGTTGCTATTCTTTCTATCGGAACTCTGCAGCTGAGAAGCTGTTTCAAGACCGCATTTCTGGCTATCTTTTACATATCTGCTCTTGAGACAACTCATACGCTCCAGGACTTCGTCTCATACTCCAGCTATTTACATTGCTAACATGCATTTAAGCAAATTGCTAGACCTCAATTACAAAAAGGTGGCAAAGCAAATTGGTTTTGCTATTGATCCAAAAAGAGGCGACGATTTGAGGCACTTCCCAATTGAAAGAGCACGACTTGAGATAATATGGCCACTCTTAGGATTCGGCCTAGCGTGTTATCTATGCTACGGCTGGGTTCTTGAGAAGAATGCAAATCTCGCTGCCCCCCTCATACTACAATTTTTCATCGGAGTAAGCATAAGTGGAGCTTTCAACATCCTCTCAACACTTGTGGTTGATCTCTATCCGCAAAGCCCGTCAACCGCAACTGCGGCTAATAATCTTGTGCGCTGCCTAGTTGGAGCAGGAGGAACCGGAATAATCAACATAATGGTGGATAGAATGGGTCGAGGCTGGTGCTTTACATTTATTGGCCTTGTCTGTGTTGTAGCAATGCCGCTGCTGTGGTTGGAACTCAAGTTAGGGCCTCGTTGGCGAGAAGAAAGGTGCGTACGAATGGAGAAAGAAAAAATACAGGGAGAACAAGAAGCAGCAAGGTCGAGTGCCGTTGGGAGTGAAATAGAGCTGCCGGATGAGAGAGATGGGACCGAGATAACAGCACAGAAGAGCTGAGGACTGCCCTTTACCTCCGAAACAGCTTGAAAAGATTCCTCATTTCCACAAATGAAGAACAAGACTTTGCAGATAAAATTTCTTTCCGATTTACAATATTTCAAAAGCAGCCAACTTTTTTTATCATCAAGAGTTGCCAGATACCACAGTTCGACGGAAATATTTCATCCTACATAAGATTGGGTTACCGGTTCTAAACCGATGCAAGATACGCAATTAGGGAAAGCCGAGATAAAAAACCATTCAACCCTGGAGGCGTGAAGCTACTCCTCAATACCTGATCCTAATCTTGAATACCTCGAGAACTGCAGTGCGATTCAACCTTGTCAATTCTCGAGGACCCTTCGCAACGTGTATCGCACAGCGATAAGTGGTTGCTAGGAACTGCTCGCCTGACAGCCTTACAGATCATCAAGCTCGAAAGCCAAGAACACGCCACGGAAGAACAGCTCACTGTACAACCGTTTTTATACTTCCAACGTGGACCACTAATAAGATGTACATACCCTCCTTATCGCAGTTCATGCTTCGGGAGTTGAAATAATGCTGGGACGGGGCGTGCTACCAAAGCTATTGCTGCAAGCAACGCCCGAGTTTTTGATATCTTCGGAGAAGGCTGTGCTGCTTATTTCTTATCTTTGAACTCGGGCGTGTGGTTTATTGCAGAGTGATGCAACCTCCTCACATTAGTGAACAAGCCACACGTAGCCTTCCCGTCGATAAGTGTCCGATCTTCCCAGTGTGGGTTGCAGACTTTGATCATGAACAGGTTACTAGGAGAGAGATTCTGAGAACAAAGAGCTGAAACCTAACTTTGAACAAATATTTTGGCTGGTTTCAATTTTTTAAGGAAGAGTACTTTTGTAAGAACTACGCCTACGATGAAATATTAATTTGCATAATCAAGTTGTGTATTGTTTAAGAGATATAATGAGTTTTGTAAGTGTTAATGTCTTGGTACTAGGTGCATATTTATTTCGGATGTAGTTAAGTTTAATGTCGATAATGAAGTTTCAGTTATTCTAGTTTAATAACTTTGATTTTGACAATGAAGTTGCACATCATGCGAAGCGACTTGGTTCTAATATTATAAAGGAAGTCTCATATTTTTAAGAGGCACAGAGTGATCTTGGTGCCTTAATTCCTGTTAGTCCCTAGAGCAAAAGGAGACCTATACTTATAACCCAACAACGAGCCTCAAAACTAAGCGTTTCAGTTTATACCTATACCAAATATTTTTGCTTTAGATAACGAGTGTATTTCTCAGTGAGCCCCTCGGTGAGGTCTAAGCCAGATGCAAATGAGGCCAGGAAATCTAATGTAATTAGACGACTTAAAATGATCTTCGATAGGTTAAAAAAGAAGCTACAGTTGAGGGCAAAAGGCTATAAAGAAGGCTTTTTGACTCTCGAGAAATTTTACCTTTTTATTTTGATCTGCCTCGGACAACATCACTGATCCACAATGAACGGCTCTCCCAACCCATCGCCTAATTCTTCGCGGGTAAGAAATAACAAAAGAACCCGATATCTAAGAGAAGAACTTTGGGACTCGACAATGAACGAGTAGTACTCCCAGTCCAGGTCACACTCTTTGAAAATCAACAGTTCCGAGGGAGCCCGACACGGCCTAGTCGATAATCGGCTTTCGACAATCATTCCTAGTGCCAATGATACTGTCAGCAACAATTACACTTCGAATTTTACTAGACTATCTTCAGAAGAAATTAAACTAAATGATTGCGTTCTTGACGAATAGGCTGTGACGTGGCGTTACTCTGACATCTCGATTCCCTCGCGGGCGAGCTGCACGGCGGCTCGCTCGCCAGGACAGTCCACAGCCGCTGGAAGGGCGTCTAAGTTACTTACTAACTTAAAGATTAATGTCGATGAGAAGAAAAGACAATTATGAGAAGGCGGCCGCCAGAGTCGTCCTTTTGGCAGCGACTAGAGGCGAATGAAAGGGGGAGCTTAGCGAGAATGAGATTAGACAACATGCTGGTTATGATAAGAGCCTGACGGTATTGGGATGGGAGGGACAACGAGATAGAGTTGCCCGACAATGAGATGTTAAGACAAACTCGAAACGATATGGAGGAGCTTGACTACAATAGATCAGCATCCCTTCCCCTTTGAGCTTCTGTCACCTGTAAACAAAGAGGTCACGATAGGTGAAGAAGCTGGTGTCACTCTGACTAGACTATAGGTACTCTATGTGACGATAAGAACTCTACATTATCTGCATTAATGAAATAAACATCTCCCAGCTAAAGCACTTGATTCCAGTTATTGTACACTTCGGAAATTTGACCAAAAACGTAGAAATTAATATCCGCCACAACTTTTCCCGGTTACTCAAGCAATTGAAGCCAACTTTCCTTGCTTAATATATTACGGACGGTCCCCATTCAAGATGAGCTGAGAATAAAATCTGACCCCCTCAATATGCTCCTTCATACCAACTCTCTCATCAACGGTATGTACATTAGCCCTGCCCTCGTCTCTGACTGGACTAAACCGATATATATTCTTGCTCAAGTTCCAGTAAAACTTAGTATCTGTATTTCCAGTCATCAAACTAGGCGCAACAATAACTTCTTCTCCCATGACCTGTTTGATAGTTCCGGTAAATGTCTTGTAGGCTTCTGTATCAAACGGGCTGACGGGCGAGGGTTCAAGTGCCTCGTCGAAATTCTCGAGAATAATCTGCCCAATCGCAGAAGTAGACGTATTCCCAGAAACATTTCCCCATGCATCGAGTGACACGGAGAACTTGCTCAGAATATCTTCTTCAATCAGGGATTCTAGTTTCGAGCGCACATCTGCAACACGGCTTTCCACTGCGATACGATGATTTACAACCGCATACACTTTCTCCGGCAACGCATTAATCTTTACACCTCCAGATACAAGATCAGTCGCTTGAGAAGTTTGCATGAGATATCGTTGTGAGACGTCCTTGTTGGCTAGGTACTTGGCCACTTCTTTTGCGGCCTTCTTGCTGGTTAGAGCTTTTCGAATGGTCTTCTGTAGCCAGGAGTCCATTCCTTTGCCATATTCGGCAACACATTGCAGGGTCGTAAAGAATGCTATTCTGTTAGTGTTAATAAGTTGAAGAGGTGATTGAGCTTACGGTTGACCGGAGTAAGTGCTGGCTCATAGGGAGCCGCCTCGATGGCTGAGACAATTTGAGCTAAAATTCCAATTCCGGTATGGTCTGGCGGAACAGAAGAATGTCCTCCTGCTGTCTCGACAGTGATTTTGACATCATAATATCCTACCCACAGTCAGAATCTCCATTGATTCATTTTTTATCTATTCTGCTCACCTTTTTCGCCCAAACCTGGCATGGCAAATACAACGCCATTCAATTCCTTAATTCCTAACCCACCTTCGTCAATGATGAGGTCGAATGAATTCTCTCCTCTGGCATCTTCCAAATATTTGGAAATATACTGAGCACCATGGAAACCACTAATCTCTTCATCAAAGCCAAACCCTGCAAAAATAGATCGTTGGGGTGTAAAGTCCTTTTCCAGAAGAGTTTCGAAAGCTTCAAGTACACCAATCAAGACGTTTTTGCAATCTGATGATCCTCGTCCCCAGATAAACCTACCATCATAGTGTGCCGAGTATGGGGGGTATTTCCAACGGGATTCTGTCACTTGAGGAACGGGTACAACGTCCTGATGTGCCATAAATAGGTACGGCTTCAAAGATGTGTCCTTGCCTTTCCATTCTAGCAGGATCCCGTGGGTGTTAATTGGGGTAAATTTGAGTTTCGAATACCTGCAATTGAAAGATTAGAAAGAGGAAGTCTCTTGTCTTGGTGGTACATACACCCGTGGAAAAGTCTCCTCCAAATACTCTTGGAACTTCACAAAAATGTCCCATCTTGGGTCCTCTCCAACTTCTCCCATATCATCAAAACTCTCAGTAGGAATTTGCACCGCACCTTGCATCCGTTTGATGCTCTTGTCCAGAAAGCTAGCGCTGCTAATGGTATCCTTGACCTCCTTCTCAAGCTTCTCTCTCTCCTCTGACAACGCCTTCAGCGGTGGGAATTGGGGGCATGCAGGCTGGCCGGCATGTGGAAAAGATGGCGTATCGCCATTATTTTTTGTCGTCGTTATGATGATGGCAACGAATGCGGTTGCTGCTAGCAGGCCAGTAATGGCCCAATGCCATAGAGGTGATCGATTCCATCGTCGTTGCGATCGTTGCGGTCGAGCGGGCTGTAGTGGGTCTGCCTCACCTTGAGGCAGGAGGGTGTAGTTTTGTGAGGACGTCAGCTTCATCTTGAAATGATGAAAAGGCGTTGAGATGCATCTTGTAAAGTTGGGATAGTTTGACTGGGTATATACTGCGGATCGACCAGGAGGAGCTTTTTCGGGTAAGGTTAATGCCCCGCTTCAGGAAGCTCCTAGCCCACCCCAGCTTCAAGTTGCAACTTGCATCATGTTGATATTTTTTCTCACTAAAGTTGACCCCCCAGTAAAAAGATCTACGCCTCATGATCGGGCTCGAACTATTTTTGCCGTTGCTTTATATTTTTCATTAGTATAGCTCCTCATATATCAAGATCTGCAAGCATGGAGATCCGGTGAGTTGCCAATCGGTATCATTGCCTTTTGCACGTTTTGAGGAGAACACATTACCAAAAGTCTTTGAGCAACAAGCCTGTAATGTGTCAGGTTGCATCATTTGACAATTCTAAGACTTGTTATCAAAGTAAAGTCGTCGTGGAAAATTGGTATCACGAAACATGGGTTTACTTGAACTGCAAAATCATTCGTGTTTAAATTTCTGACTTGATTTCTCATTTTTAACACCTTTACTGCAATTTTAGTTGAGTGAGAGGCACTACCAAGCTTTCATACTCTACTTTAATGGTTAAAATAGATGGACCAAATTCTTAAAAGATTCCAAGCTACTCCAATGCCCTCATCTTTCTTAACTCCTTCACTGCCATTGCCAAGGGGAGTAAATGCTATTGTTAGAGAAATCTAATAGAGATTATTCACATCCCAAAACTTCGTACCTTTATCTTGCTCCCACGAAAGCTCCCAAGAGACCTTCTCCTTAAACGGCATCTTATAAGGGGGATATTCCGGCCAAGTCTTCCGTATCAAATCAACTAAACCATCGAACACAAGTTTATACCCATTGCCATTCAGATGGAGCCCTATCTCTTTCAGTAAAATACTTTCTCTAGTTACGAATAATCTCACCATCGGATAAAAACTGTGTCAGTACTTGATTCTGCCCGAGTTCCTTGCTACCAGGGAGTACCTCCTCTCCGTTTTCCCACCCCGTTTTGTTCATGAAAATACTCCACACATCCAGAACCGCAACGCCAGCTTCAAGGCCTACTTCCTTGACGGCACCGGCATAGGCGGCCGCGTCTTTTGCCTGGCGTACTTGGCCAGTGTAGCCCCATTCTCCTTTGATGGATTCCAAGATGGTCTCTTCTACTGGTGGTGGCGTGAATAGAATGATGTTTGGAGAATGAACTTTTACCACGGGGTGACTGATGATCTTGTGCAGATTCTCTTTGAAGAGCTCGATGGGAACGTATTGATTGATTGGGGATAGGTTCTTATTTGCATCGTTTGCGCCAAACCAAATCGTCTGAGGGTTCGAGATTTAGTGATTGGAGAAAGAGCAGCCACGCCAGGACTTACCAAGAACTTCACAGATGCTTGTTCTGGAGTTGGGAAGAACGTCTCTAACACTTCAAGGCCTTGATTGGTGTTATAACCGCTGCGAGCTCTTGTTAGACTCGCATTTTCACAATTGAGAAACATACGAGTGTCCTCGATTAATTACATCCAATCTTCTAACATAAGCTTCATGAATGTCAGCACCGCTGGCAAGTTATCCAGTACTTTGATGCTCACCATTCTGAAGCTCGGAAGCTAAGGAGAATCCCCGGGCCTGATCGTTTGCAAGCTGACTCAAACTATCACCTAAGTGTTTACAATTAGAATTGCCTCTCTGGGAAAGAAGAAGCTCGTTACCGAATAAGATAAATTGCTCTTGTGGTGGTGGCGCCTAAATCTAAATTAGATTCTACAGAATGTATGCAAGGGTGTAAATACTCGCCATAGTTTCGCTGAAGATCAGATATGTCAACAAGTATCAATAACTCACACTACTTCATTTACTTTGTCTCTCAAAGAAGTTGAAGCTACTAACCACACAGTGGGGTTTTCTTCCCACGTGATATCTATTCAGGCTATTTGATTCCAAACGGTTGAAATCTCGGCAAGTACAAAGTCGAAGCTGTGAAACAGAGTCATATCAACCCATGGCATCAAGTAATATCATCACAATATCGTCGTGTCCACGGTTAGCTGCAATATCCATAGCGCTGTTCCCATTTGCATTCACAGCATCTACATCTGCGCCTTTTCCAAGTAAGAGTTTGACATTCTCGACCGAATTTCTATCACATGCCTCCATCAATGCCGTCTTCTTCTTATGTGAGATATTCACATCGGCTCCAGCATCGAGAAGGATACGCAACCTGTCTGGTTGTGGAAACTGCGCTGCAAAAATGATCGGTAGGTTCTCGCCAACTAGGTTCACGTCTGCCCCTTTTGAGATCAGGTGCTTAAGAATGTCAATGCGGTTGTCCCTGATGGATGTCGTCAATGGCGTGTATAGATCACGGTGCTTCTCATCGACTGAGACTCCGGCTTCCAGTAGAGTATCAATGGATTCAATCTTGTTATGGCAGACTGCTAGTTCAATAAGGCCTGGGTATTTGGAGACATCAGCTCCACCCTCAATGAGCTGTTTGAGGATTTTCGGATGATGTAGAGCTAGCACAAGAGGAAGACTCTGTCCTTTGAAATTTGGATCTGCGCCGCGCGCAAGTAAGAGCGCCACGATGTCAGGGCGGTTGTCTCGAACTGCAGTGCTCAACGGAGTGTAGATTTCTTTCTTTTTATCTTGAGGATTGACTCCTGCATCAAGAAGGAATCTGACGGACTCGATCTGATTTCGAGAGACTGCTGTTTCCATGACGCCGGGACATTTTGCCATGTCAGCTCCTCCTGCTACAAGTTGTTTGAGTAGCTCAACTCGTTGTGTTGCCATGTCCAGGGGTATCTCTTGACCTTTGAGATCAGGGTCTGCGCCCCGAGATAACAATAGAGCTAGAATCTCAGCACGATTGTCCCGGATTGCTGTGGTCAACGGAGTGAATATACCCCGTTGCTTGTAATTTACATCTGCCCCAGCATCTAGTAGCATTTTCACAGACTCAATCTGGTTGTGTAACACAGCAGATTCAAGTACACCTGGGCATTTATTAAAGTCAACACCGTGGTCGAGGAGAATTCTGAGGACTGCAGGGCGCTGAGTTGCCAGAATGAGAGGCATATCCTGGCCTTTGATATCTGGGTCGGCTCCCTTAGACAAGAGAAGCTTTAAAATCTCCTGACGGTTATCTCGAATCGCTGTTGTCAACGGAGAATAAATATCCCTGGTCTTCTCATGGACGTCTACACCAGCGTCTAAGAGAAGAGTGACAGATTCAAGAGAATTATGGTATGTGGCAAGCTCCATAATACCTTTCCGTTTGCTCAAGTCCGCTCCTGCAGCGACCAGAGGCTCGAGACAACCAGGATGTGGTGAAGCAGCAACGATTGGGAGTTCCGAGCCAGAAAGATTCGGGTCGGCTCCATTGACTAAAAGTAGTTTAACAGTTTCTGGTCGATTGTATATACATGCAGTACAAAGTGCAGTCTGTCCACGCTTCGACTTATGATTTAGATCGGAGCTGTAACGAATCATGTCTTCTATAAGCGCAAGAGGTAGTTTTCGCTCACAGGTCTGTTCTAAAACACTCCTGCCACCCTTGTCTAATATATCTGGATTGCCTCCATAACTTAAGACAAGACGGACGAGACTTTCTTTGCCTGTCATCATGGCAAAGAGGAGCGGACTCCAGTCCGGACCGAGCAAATTCGGATCGGCCCCGTATTCCAGAAGGAGCTTCGTCTTTTCTTCCTTGTTGAGCTCACAAGCTCGACGAAGCGCAGTGAATCCATTAGCAGCTTTAGCATTTGGATCTGCACTGAACTCTAGAAGTAACCGAACACACTCTATATCCGCATGATACACTGCTTCCACCAAAGCAAACTTTTCGGGGCCTGTTTCGGGAGATACGCCACGATCGAGAAGTTGTTCAACGATTTTAGATTTACTCCCGATGACAGCGCTTAGCAAGGCTTTTTGGAGGGATGAATTACCAGCACCTGAAGACTGTTTTGGGACCCGTTTTTTCAGCGTGGTTGGATCAGCCCGAATTCGGACAAGCTCTGGCTGGACTTGTGCTAGTTCTTCAGAAACTTCTTGCGGGTCATCTGCAGCAGAATCTGTTACATGTACTTCTCGCGGCACTTCCTCTTGTGAGCTAATGGCGGAAATAACTGAGGGTTCAGGAGCTCGATCCGAAATTGACATATTTGAGATTGAGGGGGCAACTGTGTCTCCCGAAGCATAGTATTGAGATACTGAATCCAGCGCTGACACTGTTTCGGATCGAGGAGATCCATAAATTGAAGTATCTCGGACTGCATTTGCAGGAAGCTCCTGAGGATGTTCCGAATTGCCAGGTAATTCTGCTATATTTGGAACTGCTGGAACTGAAAATGTGCTTGATGCACTGGACTCATGATTCAATTTGGCGGCCAATGCCGTAAATTCGGCAGCTTGGGGTCTATGGGCTCCATTTGGATTTCTTATGGTTGATAAGCCTTAAATAGATTTCAGTAAAATATACATTGCTTACATATTTGTCAACAACATTGTCATCGTGAGAGCTCCTTTATTTGTATGCAAAGAGGCTCTAACTTTAGCAATTTCTTTATCTGCAAAGACAAGACGCCAAGTTTTTTGAAGCTTTGCAAAGGCACCTCCTTTCTCATAGTCCACGAATTTCTCAAGGAGAGCTTGTAACTGTTTGAAGTCCTCTAAAGTTTGTGACATTATCTTGGTCAGTTCAGGCACTGCTTGTCGAGGGAATGGTTGCTCAGTTTTGAAATGCTCCTTGAGACTGTCTTCGAGCGCATTCAAGATTTGACAAATACTGAGAAAATCCAGTCCTAGTTCCCGAAACCCTACTGGCTGAACCTTCACTTGATCCATGAAAGCCACCATCTTCAAGGAGATAGCATTTCCAAGGGAAGTAGTTTCCCATGTATTGGTAAGGAGGGTACTGGAGTCGTCCATTTTGAGGTTTTACAGAGAACAGTGCATAAAAAGAAGACATTTTGCCAAAGAGAAGTGTCTTTACCTTATACTGTCATGGGCTATTCCTAGCTTCTGTGCATGGTCTTCATCCGAGTTCTTGCAGAAGAACAACTCAGCTGTTCAGCAATGCTGAAAAGCTATTGGTTCATGGTTGGCCTTTCAAGGTCCAGAAACGCCACAAGGACTTGGTCCAATCCTTGGCATTCAGCTATCTAAACCCCACACCAACCGATCAGAGGTTCAAAACCCTCAACAGTTTTCATTGCGCTTTTTTCAATGAAGTCGAATCAAATTCTCTGATAGGCAGGATTTCATTTCAAAGTTTGAATTTCAAGGGCTACTTCACGGTTGTTTTTGGAGATGAGAGTACCTGTACGCTGGCAATATTTTCCTGAGATAGCCAACAAAACTTCAGGAGCAAGAGCCTTTTAATTACAACACTTCTATCTTGAATTGCAGTGATATCGTGCGATAAAATTGGACTCAGAACTAATAGAGAAACAATTGAGAAGTTGACAATCAGTTAGCTTCATGAATATAGCTCTTCATATAGAGCTTTTTCCTCTTAGACATCAGCCTAAAGAGACCGTTGAGGTTGCTTAAGCTCTCTAACCCGGCAATCATACAAAGAGCCGCCTCGTTTATCTATCAGGTAAGACTGAACCAATTACGGGCATTGCCAACGTTGGTTTCACGGTAGCCGCATCTAGGTTCCGCCGTTTCGACGGTTAAACTTGCATATTGTTTTACGTAGATACCGGCTATGTAATCTTGTTCATAAATCAGATACTGTTCTCTATATTGGCTTTACTTCTGGTTTCAAGGTTAAGGTGGCTTCTCTCTTTGAACAATATTCGTCCAAATCAAGATATCCAATTAATGAACCGATTATCTAACCAGAATGGCACCACCCTCACTTATCCTTGGAACTGGCCTTATGGACAATGATCCATCCAACCAGCAAAAAAACCTAGAAATAATTCAAGCAGCTCGAGAGCTCGGTATTAAGAGTCTTGATACCTCAAGACTTTATGTAAGGTTCTTTCACTTTCTAATTTCAAGACTCACAAACCATAGGCGGGTGGAGGATCTGAGTCTTTTCTTGGAGACCAAGGTTTATCTACCGAGTTTGAAATTACCACCAAAAACTCCAGGGCACTCGGTCCCTATGAAGCCTCCGCAGAAGGAGTCATCAAGTGCTGGGAAGCAAGTGAAGTGGCCTTGAAAACTCCACACGTGAGTCTCCTCCCATCTCATTCTCCACAACCCTCATATCCTTAGGTGCACAGATATTTGCTCCATATTCCCGATGAATCCGTCCCGATAGCCACTACGCTGGAAGGAATCCATTCCATACACCAAGCCGGCCACTTCACTCACTTTGGAATTTCCAACTTTAGCCCGCAGGAAGTAGTGGAATGCCACTCAGTCGCCAAATCAAGCAGCTGCATCCTCCCTACCATTTACCAAAGCGTATACAATATTGTAAACCGTAAGAATGAAACTGCTCTCTTCCCCACCTTGCGCGAGCTTGGGTTTTCAATTCAAGCGTATTCCGCTCTTGCATCCGGATTCCTAGTGAAAACGCCAGAATACGTCGCTTCCGGAAAAGGCTTATTTAATGGCTCTACCGTTCATGGTAAGATAATGCGAGAAATGTATGGCCAACCGAGTTACCTAGAAGCTTTGGGTAGGTATATTGAACTGGCAAAAGAAGCTGGATTGAAACCTGCTGGGTTGGCATACAGATGGATGGTTTGGAATAGTGCTTTGAGAGAGGGTGATGCAGTTGTCCTGGGGGCGAGCAGTGCGTCGCAGTTGAGAGAGACGGTGGCGGACATTGAGAAGGGGCCGTTGGAGGGATGGGTAGTAGAGAGGTTGGATGCTTTGTGGAAAGGAATTGAAGATGAGGCGCCGGTTGATAATTTCGCTACTTGGAAGAAGATGATGAAGGCGGGGTTGATCTGAATGCTGCTTCTTTTAAGCAACTCGTAATCAATATGCTTAGGTTGTTAAGCCTTGACCTGCATCTTCAAGGGGAGAAGGAAGTCATTCCGCTCTTCAGAGAACCATCAATCACTTCCAGCATATAAGCTATACCTACTTGACTCTCGAGTGCTGACTTAGCTGCCACAGCGCTAAATGGCCAAGCCAGAAGCTAAATAGAACCCTATTAATATATATCAGTTGAAAGACAAATAATTATCAAGAAAAAACATTTCAGCTTCTATGAAATGAAGGACATTGCAACTCTCCAACACTTCCTGACCAATCCGACAGGAACAATCTTCCTCTTCTTCATCTCAACCAAAACTAGGATATCGACTACTAGAGTATTTTTGACTTGCTTCATGATAGCAAGAGAACCAATTACATATTGAGTTGACTTGAGGAGTAGAAAAAGTTCGGACTTTTTATTGTCAAGAACAACAGCTATTTCACACTAGATACAGTTCGATGCCTGATTCAATGCCTGACTTCGCCGCCTATGCAATAATTTTATTTGCTCCTATTACCACTGCGTGAAAATAGGTCGAGTTATTAGAATGTTACTATACATAAATCCGATTTCTTCAAACTCATAACTCGTGAATCAAGAACTTTCATCATCTTCGTTTTATTGCGAGATTCAGACAATCCAAAACCTGCTAGGCGTTAGTTGAAATCTTACATGTGAATGTTGGATCAGCTTACTCCTTCAGCAATGACACCTTGATTGGAGAGGTGCTTGCTGATTCCTTTCACGAGCTCTACCTGTTCCTCAAGTGTCAATCCGGTGATAGCGGTTTCGATAACACCTCCTAGGGAAACCTTATAGACCGCGATGAAACTGTGGTAGTACATGTAGGCGAAGAAACCCATGATAAATTGACAGTCCATCCGATCTGTGATTCCGCCATGGCCGGGAATAGAGTCACCGAAATCCTTGATCTTGAAAGTACGTTTCAGGCCAGATGCGAAAAAGCCACCGAATGGAGCAATAAGTGAGGCGAAAGTTCCAAAAACGAGAATATGAACCTGCATGGGCGCCATTTGGAACGATTTCGCGAATGGAAACCAAATCGGAAGTTGATAATCATGGGGGAGAAACACTGGATTTGGTGTACACTCGAGACCAGTGAAGATATTTGCTCCAAGATCCTGTTCAAATCAGCATTTGCTCTAGAAAGTTCGGTATCTAGAACGTACATTTACAGGGCAGATGAAATACTTATATCTCATCAACACATTGGTCATGCCAACCCCAAAAATGATTGTTAAAACCCAAGCACCGACGAACCCTTCAACCGTCTTTTTTGGTGAAAGTTTGATTAGCTGCGTTCTACCAAAAGTAATGCCACATATATATGCGAAAATGTCGTTGCAAATAACCAAGGATACTGGCAGGAAGAACCAAATCATGCCTTCAAAGACATTGTTCATGATAAAGTGTGCTTGGACTACAATGAGGTACAGAGCCATGTGCGTCCATGCGAATTGTGTAAATTGGAATCGGTAATGACCAGCTTGCAGAGATGCAACGAAGAACACGAAACCTATCTTGTCAGTACTGAACTGCCAGACCCATAAGAATTTTCATACCAATCACATAGAGCATAAAGCTGATAAATCTATGGTGCGTTGCAAATGGCAAGAGCACTTTATCAACCAGCACAATATGCTTAAAGTAGTATATCACGCTCTCTCCGTAGAGGAAGTACATGGTCGTTGCTAACCAGTACCAATTCAGCGCTTTCGTAAAGCGTAGTCTTCTTGCGCGACTAGGGACATTGGCAATGGCAATGACCTCCTTGAAAGATATAATCTGTACAGCTGTGACAATTGCGATTATGTAGATGTGTCCCATGAACATAGCTCCGAAAAAGCCCCCTATCATAACGAATGTCCATATTGATCGAGTGATGAAAGTTTGTTTCTTCTTCTCATATTCCGAGACGGGCACCTCTAGTGTCTTTTCCAGTATTTAGCACGTACTCTGCAATAGCCGATGCAAAACTCACATCTACTTTCTCCTCAAAGCCGCTCCCAAGCTTGGGTGAGCCTGGCTCTGAGGCCGCCTCACTAATGTCCGAGAAGCTACTCCTCCGCCCATCTGCGCTCGAGCTGTGCCCGTTCCTGTGATTGAATTTCACGCCCCTTCGTGGTTTCGTCATGGTATCGGTTCTCGTGCAATGCTAGGATATTCCGGACTTCCCTTCTCGTCCGCAGATGCCTTGATCTCCGCTCCTGAATGCCAAGACTTTTGTGAAGAGAATCTGCTTATGCAACCTTTTGCGCCAGCAAAGACGTTCCGCAGCAAGTATTAAAATGCGAAGTGGACAGGCGAGGGTTGAGTAGGGTCAGTTCGAGGACTTTGCAGTCAGGTTTCGCTGGTCGCGTTGACAGTTGTGATTATTCCGCCGTCTCGCTGACGTATCTGATAGCCTAGCGGTCAAATCTTTTGGGCTTTTGCTTGTGAAAGTCGCGTAGATAGAGGCTTACAGACCTTGGACAATGAATTACGGTCGGAACACGCCAAAGAATTTTGAGAAATGGATCGAGAAATATCTTTTCGTTTGAAAAGCGAACCATCCGTTAAAACTGACATGAGTAGACGGAACCGGCCAGCATTTCTTTGCTATTGTGTTGATTGAAGATCTCTCGGCGCCCGGAGAAATTGAACGCCGACCCTGTCGGGCATCCTGAACAATCGCGTGTCGGCGCGCAAAGTCAATATTTATTTCCTGAGACATGGAACGAAAATCAATTGCTCGATGACGGATCTGGGATGGCGGGTCTCAACGATGGAGATGACTATTTCGATGATGATGATTTGGACGCTCTTCCCCACGATACTCTATTAGAACTTGAGAACAATGCTATACAGTTCACCCAGGCCCAAACGCAAGCGGCTCTCACAAAAGCCCCTCCTCCATCTTCGGATTATGGAGATGAGTTTGATGATGAAGATCTTGATGATGCCGTGGTAGTTGATGAGTCTAGAAGTACGCCAGCGACCATCCCTACTTTTCAGCGAAACAATGCTAGTCAGGCATCCCAACGTCAACAGTTTCGGCAGCAGCGATATGGAGCACCTTCTAGGCCAAATTTGCCAAGTCGACCATCGCAGGTTGATGTTTCCAAGTTAAACCAGCCAAGTCGGAGTCAGCCCACAATTTCGAAGCATGAGTCTATGATAGCACAGCAGGGTAGTCAGCCTTCTGCTGCTACTGAGATAAAGATTGAAAGCTTGCAGAAACAGATTGAGGAGGTAGGAAAGACCAACAACGCTCTTCAGACAGCTTATTGAGACCATATAGTTATTGCAACAGCGCAATGCTCTCAAGGATGAGGTCACTGCTAAAACCGGCGAGATTGCTATCGTTCGAAGCAAGCAAGATAAGACTATCAAGGAGCACGAACGGGAGATGCTAGCAATTAGGAAGCTGAACGAAGACAAGCTTGCCAAACAGCAAAAGGCCCTCGAAGCGGCACGAATCTCTGAACAGAATGCTGCAACTGAACGAGATTTTATCAAAAGGGATCTTGCTGAGGAAAGTGAACGTGTTCGGAGGCTGAATCGAGAAAGGGAAACGGAGAAGAAGGAGAATGCGGGTCTTCTCACCACTCCGAAAAAAAAAAAAAGTCACCCACATAGAGACGGCTTTGAAGATGATGAGATTGAGGTTATTTCGCCGTCCAAGATCTCTCCAGCCAAGTTTCAAAGACGCGTTGCCGCTTCTCCCTCGAAACCTGGGAAAAGGAAGCGGAAGGCTGTTGAGAGCCCAGCAGGAGCTTTGGACGTCATTCAACCTGATGAACCCATGGCAGCAGATCAAAAACCGCCTCTACTAGACGAAGCCATCCTTGCAAAACTTGGAGCTCAAGACGACCGGTTTGATGTGAGAATAGTAGTGATTATTCTGGTCATAGCTAACATTCTTCTAGTTTTTGGGCACGATACTGGATCATCGCATTGATGTACATCACCTTCGGACTATGGAAGAGTTAGGAAAGCACACTCTGCCATCCTCGCCCAAGGAGACTCTCCAGTCAAAGATCTTGAGTAAGATTCCCGAACTAGGCGCGAGAAAACCCTTGAAAGACCTTCCCATAGACTTCTGCGACCTCCTTATATCTATGTGGCAGGGCTGTTTGGATGAGAAATACGTATGGAATTCTACCTCGCACTTTGAATTTACCGCTGACAATTATTAGTATAAACCGATATACTTATTCATGGACTTACTGTCTTGCTCACTAGAGACAAAGACTTCAATGATTGCACCCCGCATTGTCGCCTTTCTTGTACCAATAGCACAACAGACGGCGGATTTAGTAGCTATTGATCGATTTTGGCAGAGGACGTTAACATTCGAAAAGGATGTTGATGTCTCTGCCTGCATGTCTCTACTTCATCTTACCGCACTTGGATGTATGTCAACAGGGGCCGATATTGCTCGGTTTTGGAAGTACATGCGGTGGGATTTCGTGATCGTAATGCTGAGCGCAAACCAACCTAGAGCGGACTTTTCGATGATGTTGCGCCTGTTGTCCACAAGCGTAATGAGAGATAGTTTTGGTTCCACGCAAACAAACCCAGAGCAGACCCCAGAGCAACGTACAGGTTATATCATCGATCGCCTTTTGTATCCTATCATCGAAGTTCCTCTAATACCTCGCACGAATGAAAAGGTTGATTCCATAGATCTAGTTCAAACACGTCTTGAGATCATTCAACTTTTTATCAGCATGACACGATCTCCATACACAAGTAATGCCTTAGCACTTCATCCGAACGTTATCGGACAACTTGTGTGCCTCATGAGCGATGAGCTGGACTTGTTGTATGATCATAAATCTGGCCATGAACTGAGGTAAGTATACTCTTGCTGTTGCTCGCGTCTGCTAATCAATCAAGTGCTCGAATAGTCAGTCAATTGGCGCGATTGCTGAATCACCTGGTCATAAAACACGATAAAATTATTGATATGCAACGAAAGCTTTCGGTGGTTCATGGAGGAAGCCAGAAATATCTTCTTTGCCTCTCGAGATTGAATTTCACAGAAGAAGACTTGATCCTGGAGTCAGGTATTGATTCTGACGTAGCAGCATGTGCTTTGGAGCTATTGGAGTTATTCGTTACACCAGAAGAAGGGGAATCTATTCAGTCGGCATTCTCTAGCCAGTGAGTATAATGTATCATATCCATTTATGAAAGCATGGACGGCGTTTAGGGCATTGGGTTGGGAGTTTGATATTTATTTTGGCATTAGGATCTACCCTATCATAGTTAGTCCGAGTACTGAATAGACAGGCTAGCTTGCAAGTACGATTGAAAAACTCCAGTTCCCTTTCGGAGTTGAGATACTCAAGCCAAGCAAAGAACGTATTCTGAAGAAGATAGAGGGTAATGATAAGTGCTGCATAAAGTGCAACTTTGTTGATATTCTTTCCTTTTAAATCATTATGTTGAAACAAAGCTATAAACCCCGTATGGCTGACGGGTTCATGATCCTCTTTCTTTATTTGCAACGTCATGTCCCAGTTCGCAATGCCTATGAACATCCACATCCAAGCTAAAAACCGTATATTTCCACCTGCCCCGACCAAGCTTGATATCAAAGTGGCTCGACATACCATGAGGATGTGGTGATGCCGTCTGATCGTCGGTCTCTACTTCAGGGCTCTGAACAAGCTCCCATTGCTCATCGCTCTGGTTGGCCGCGGCGTTTTGGGTACGGACTTGGGCCGGAGATTCTGTGGTGACGGCTTTCGATTCTACATAGTAGATTCGGATCAGGTGGGTGAAGTTACATGGGTATGAAGAGTTGGCGACGAGAAAGAGATAGGGGGAGAGAGAGGTGGGTTGACTCACCTGACGGGATTCGGTACGTGCCTCCTTTTGGTGCCATTCTAGCCGGTGGATAACTGTGCCTAATGCGCTCTCTCCTAATTCTCATGGTTGACTTCTGAATAAGATGCAGTATCTGGCCCGTCCGGACGCTTGTTTTTGGAAATATAAGTTGCAGACGCGGAATAGAGATCGGATTACCATTCCACTCTATCGCTTTATCGAGCTGGGCTTGCTCGAGGCAAACATGTCGATCATCGGACGAAACCCATATGTAAGAGTGAGGTAGAGATTCACGTCCAACCTATCGCAGTTCCAATCTAACGGAAGCGGTGGCTGTGCAGTTGGTTTACCGGTAAATGCCCATGTACGTTAGGCGACTATCCCGTCTTGATTTGCCACAGGAAATCGGTAGTCGTCATTGGGAGGCGCGTATCTTGGAGGTGTGCTTCAAAGCTTGTTTTGGTTTGTGTTGTGTTTGAGGATTCCGAGAATTAATAAACTACTTACGTAGAGAGTAAGCAATTGTGACGTCCACTGCACACTCCGTATTTGTTATTGCAATTGCAGTTTGCCTGGCCCTTTTCAGAGCAAATTATTGTGGCTCAAGTATGCCAGCGTGTTGATTGTTTACAAACTGAGTAACCGCCAACCATGTTGGTCTCCGAGACGGTGCGTCTCAGTGTGTTGAAACCTCGCCAAGAATGTATGGGAAATCTCAAACAATGAACTTGGTATATATCTGTGGTATTGTTCTCTCTTCGCAGTTCTCTTCTCAGTATAGTATATTGATTCTGATAACCTCACTCTCGTATCTATATTACAAACGATTCAAAGTCCCGTCATCTTCATCACGTTACATTCTCGTCTCTCATGATTGACACACCACCATGCTTCATTGGAGCATAGACTCGGCTGTAGGGACAAGATCTATTGCTGCTATTACCATACTGCGAACCTCTTGATGGTTCGGAGGTGTGAGAAGGCTATCAGTCGAAGTAATCCAAGAGCGGGACAATTCATGCACAAGTACTGCTGCCGCTGTCCAGGGTCCAACGCATCGAGGACGGGGAGAAGATGCATGAAGATGCTCGCAACCTATCCGAGTAGATCACTGATGTCCGAAAGAAGCAGAAGAAACCACTAAATCCCTTGATAGCAAATATACAGCACGAACTCATGATGGTGGCCACGACTGAGTCTCAGTAGATGCACATTGAGCTTGCTAAACATGTACGCTCGATCGAGGATTTAGCTGCTGCTTTCCCAAACGGCTCGAAGACAATGATCAGGAGGATGACCTCTTCTAGAACTTCGAGGCTTTCAAATCTACAATTGGTTTGAAACACTCTAGCAATGTTCTAAAGGAAGGTGTTTTCGATAGCCTGAAGATCATTAGTGTGAGTCATACCCTTTCCTGTACTTGAACGTTGGCGTTAACAAAGTTGTTAGGAATTCTCTATCTAGAGGTTCAGTCCTACACTCGCCAGCTCACGCGTTACCACAGTGCCCCCTAAAAATTCGAGCCAGTGCTGCCACCGCAGAACAACACGGACCGATCCAGGAGCCGATCGGTGAGATCCGGGCCTGCGCCACGACTATACAGCAAATAGATGTCCCTTGTATTCAGATTTTTGCATTGGTGTGCTGACTTTATGACGCAGCACAATATGAATCCCTATGATGCAGGAGGTGTTGATGGTATCTCCAAGGAGATCCTCCGCCATTTCAGCAGAGGTTGATCATGATTTGTTTAGCTCTAAGGACTATATGGAAAAATGGGAGACTATTCAGGACAGCCGTCTCGAGAGGTATAGAGGCCTGAAGACTCACAGACGGCTCACGGATCTGGGAGAAGTGTCGGATCAGAGACAGCGGTTTACTCTGCCTCGAGATGGAAACGAGTTGCAACTGCCATGATTCGTCCGTCACTTCCTCTGGAGCACAAGAGTAGTATTTCAGAAGATAGATTCCGGGAGGGCCAGGAATACCATCTCTCTCTCAACACGCCCGACAACCACTTCGAGACCGCAATGGTGGCCTTATCACCAAATACCACAACGACTGACTCTTTATTGATAACCACACCGCCATCTGCAGCGTGCTGCAAAGCGTGAGAATCTCCCATCGCTTTGCAGATGCGACTCGCTTTGAAATCGAAGCAAGGAGGAGAGCACTCGCAAACACTTCTCCACGTCATCGCAGGAGACGAAATTCGGATCTCACAGAAACGAGTGGGACACAATACGAGACAACGCTCAAACTCATACAATCTACCTACACCGAACCGACTCGAAGTCTCTCCAGCCAGAGAAAACCATAAAGCGTATTCCCACTCACCAAGAAGCTACCAAATTGCAACTCGCAGGTCATACGTCTGTAATCATCGGATGTAAAGCAAAGGACAGGAGCACTTGCCATGCGTTGCTTCTACTCCAAGGCAAGCCGATTGAGGATGAGTACAATGATTGGATGGAGAAGAGGAGTGAAGGAAGCAACTCTGGTAGGAGGAGGATGTGTAGTTGGGATGGTAGAGCGTGCGCAGACGGGAGGAAAGCTAGGCTAGCTTGCAGAAATACAGCCTGGGTCCTGTTCAATCCTTGGACATCTAGGATCTTTTTCGATACGAGACTTCTCGACTTGGATTGGATGAGATTGAAATGTATGCCCAGATAACAGTGGAAATGAACGGGTGAGAATGAAATGCAAGTTGGATAAGTTGGATAAGTTGGATAAGTTGGATGATGATTCTTGTGTCTCTGCACTATTCGTGACTAAAATTGGAGCATGTTCAGCAAGCGCACGTCTCTCGATTGAGAGGATGGAGCGAATCACACTTTGTCTCTCGGCCGCAGCTGCCTCTTGACCTTTGAGATTGGGTCTTGCCTCCGCGTCCCAACTGAGTCTTCACCGCCCAGCATCACGCGACAAGAATGTCGTTTCCTCCCATTTGCTTTGATTTGATTCCAAACAAAGCAAATCCGGCAGCACTGGATCAGGCGCCTTCGCTTGGCTTAGCGTCAGACACTGTGGCTTGCCCAACCGTGGATTTAATTCGATCCATGACGATGTGGAGTGCCGAGTTTTGCGGGGGACCAGGGAGGTCGGTCATGGCGCACCATCCTGGTCCTGCCTCGGTTGGTTGGTTTTTTTTTTTCTTTCTTGATTCAGGAGAGAGAGAGAGAGAGAGAATCTGGGGAAGGGGAGAGCAGAGGCTCAAGTACAAAAGGGCATTTGGAGAGCGTGATCAGGGCATGGATCAACAAGGGGAGGTTCACAGGCACACGAGGTTCACGCTGGTAGTGACAGGGTGGTGGATGATTGTCGAAGATGGCAGGGTCGTTAGAGGTGGGTAGGCACGGCCATACCCCGGAGGTTGGTGAGCAGGTACTGTAGCATCGACGTTGGATTTGAACGTGTACTTAGAGTACCATGGCAACATTGGATGAAGGGCAGCCGAAATACTACCGGAGGAGCTTCGTTTGCTGCAGACGGCACTATTTGCGGCATCCGTGGTCGCAATGGTCCAGATGAAATGAGACTCAGCGGTGGATGGTTGTGCTATCAGCGATAAGGCCGCAGGTGTTCCTGTACGGTACAGTACAGTACCGTGTGCTGAGAATATATTGCTGGCGGTGGGTCTGAGGCGCGGCGTCTTTACGGCGCATCGTCCAGCGCGTCGAAGATGGGGTTGGAGGCATCGAGAGTTTGGCGGCGAGGAACGAATGTGGAGAAAATGGATGATATTGGATCTAGAAGATCTAAGTAGAAGAGGCCGTCGAAAAGGGTTCATGACCGAGCTCATGGGCCCAGGGTCTGTGGTGTGCTTGGCCGTGCTGAGAATAGAGCCTGGTTGCAGCTGTCAAACCAGGCGGTTGGAAGATTTTCCACCCCAAGCGATCAATCTCTTTGATTCTTGTGATCCGGAGACCGAGACACGCAAGTCATCTTAGCCTTTCACCATTTCGATGCTTGGGTCCGCCATCCCCAGTTGCGAGGTTCAGACATCGTCCATTGGATTAAGGTTGGCCGTGAAGAGGCTTCCCGCATCAGCAGGTGGGCAGAGGAAAGGGGGGGGAAGGTTCAGCGAACGGCCGGACTCTTCTCGGTGTCGGGCGTAAAGAGCTGCAAAGGCCGTCAGTGATTCTCTAGACTCTACAGGAGGAGGAGGAGGAGGAGGAGGAGGAGGAGAGGAGGAGCCATGTCGTATTGAAAGAGCGCCAACAACATCGACTCAAAGAATGATCCAATGGGTGTGGCCAGCGTCCAAAGAGAGGGAGGAGATGGCGCTCTCGGCCTGGTCATTGGTCAGCTCCCTGATGTTCTCGAGTAAACCGATGTCAGCCATCATGTTCGCCCCGTGATGATGCGAGTTCTGGTCAAAGAAGTCGCCGCCAGCGCTGCTCGTGATGCAAGTTGATGTGGTCAGTGGCGCCAGCGAGACGGGCCAAGCGAAAGGATTCCAACGGCTCTGGTCCGGGTCCGGTAGGGCTCGCGAGTTGCTGTCGGAAGTTCCTCGGGGCTGCTGACTGGATGGGAGATGGGGCGGTCTGGGGGAGCGTGTCAGATCGCGGACGGGGGGAGAGGGACGCTGCGGGGTCTCCAAATTTCTTGCTTTCTCGGTCAATTGCGCAGAGAGGGAGCTGGGGAGCTCTTTAGGCGCATGTGAATAAGGTGGGCGAGGATATGGAAGAGGTCGAGATAGACGACGCCCACGGCATGGCATGGCATGCCATGCCATGCCACGCTATGCCATGCCATACAGTAGACATCTTCCCACTCAACCTGAGAGTTCGTCTTGGCCATGGGTTTTGCCTCTGGTGATGATCCGTGTCGTCAGGACTATGCCGTGTAGTGGCTTCTCCTTGTCGGATCATCAATCGGCCCTTTTGGAGGCTTCGCGGGGGAGCGGCGAGAGGCGCTTCTGAGGCGTCGATGGCCTGTCAATATGGCTTGATGCGCCTGGACTGTGCATGGCCGGCCGTCGACCATTGCCATCCCAGCATCGGAGCGGGAAGAACAATCAGTCGTGAACCCTCACGAGGTGGTATCACCGTTGCTCCTCATTGGTACACCCCAAAAGAAAGAGAGCGTGAGCCAATTCACTCGGATCGACAAGAGATATTCACTCAATCTCTGGAAAGTACAAGTACCTGGCCGGTCCCTCCTCCCCTCCTTCATCCCTAGTTCTTTATTGATATTTAATAAGAACCTCCTTCCCTCTCTACCACCACCACCACCACCTCCACCACCACCTACCTCTTCTTCTTCCACCTCTCATCTTTCACCTCTCATCTTCTACCTCTCATCTTCCGCCCCATCATCCACCCCATCATCCACCCCATCAATTGAACCACAACAAATTCTCCTTCCCACATCCTCAATTGGAAAATCAAATCACCATGGCTGGCGGTGGTTTGATGGCTACGTCCGACGTGTCGCGCATTGAGGCGCCCGTCACCATGAAGGCCTACCTCATGTGCGCCTTCGCATCGGTAGGAGGTCTCTTTTTTGGTTATGATTCTGGTTACATCTCGGGTGTCATGGGCATGAACTACTTCATCCACCTCTACACTGGTATTCCCATTCCTGCGGCCGGCGACTCGCAAGCCATCAAGAACGCCTTCACCCTCCCCGCCTGGAAGAAATCTCTCATCACCTCCATCTTGTCCTGCGGTACCTTCTTTGGTGCCTTGATCGCCGGTGATCTCGCTGATTGGTTTGGTCGACGAACGACCATCATCCTAGGATGTGGCGTCTTCATCATCGGTGTCATTCTTCAAATCGCCTCGACTGGTCTCGGTCTTCTCGTAGCTGGCCGTCTGATCGCAGGTTTCGGTATTGGTTTCGTTTCGGCCATCATCATTCTCTACATGTCTGAGATCGCTCCGAAGAAGGTCAGAGGAGCAATTGTATCCGGTTATCAGGTAAGAAACTCCCGCTTCGGTCACTGAGATCCATGCTAACCCGATTCCTAGTTCTGCATTACAATTGGCCTCTTGCTTGCTTCATGCGTCGATTATGGCACCCAAAACCGAACCGATACCGGCTCCTACAGAATCCCCATCGGAATCCAGATGCTGTGGGCTCTCATTCTTGCATTTGGTCTCCTGTTCTTGCCTGAATCTCCAAGATACTATGTCAAGAAGGGAAACCTCGAGAAGGCCACTCAAGTCCTCACCCGTCTCCGTGGTGAGCCTGAGGGATCCGAGTACATCCAACAAGAATTGGCTGAGATTGTCGCAAATCACGAGTATGAATTGACCGTTATCCCGCAGGGTGGCTATTTCCACACGTGGCTCAACTGTTTCACTGGTGGCCTACGCAAACCCTCTTCCAACTTGCGCCGAACCATCTTGGGAACATCTCTCCAGATGATGCAACAGTGGACTGGTGTCAACTTCATCTTCTACTTCGGTACCACCTTCTTCAAGGAACTCGGCACCATCAGCAATCCCTTCCTGATTGGTCTCATCACTACCTTGGTCAACGTCTGTTCTACCCCCATCTCTTTCTACATCGTCGAAAAAGTCGGTCGTCGTCCAATTCTCATCTGGGGTGCCTTGGGCATGTTGATCTGTGAATTCATCGTTGGTATCATTGGCGTGACTGCTGCTCAAGAGAGCAAGCACAACACCAGTGCCGTCTCCGCGCAGATCGCCTTCATCTGCATCTACATCTTCTTCTTTGCCACCACCTGGGGTCCAGGTAAGTTTTTCCCTTGCAACGGATATGAAAATCAGATCTAACATGCTATCTAGGTGCATGGGTTCTCATTGGCGAGATCTTCCCTCTTCCAATCCGTTCTCGTGGTGTTGCTCTTTCCACCGCCTCTAACTGGCTCTGGAACTGCATCATTGCCGTCATCACCCCTTACATGGTTGGTCAAGATAAGGGTGAGGGTAATCTTGGTTCCCGCGTCTTCTTCGTCTGGGGTTCTCTTTGTACGGCCTGCTTCGTCTACGCCTACGTGCTCATCCCAGAAACCAAGGGTCTCTCTCTTGAACAAGTCGATCGCATGCTTGAGGAGACCACTCCAAGAACCTCCAGCAAGTGGGTTCCACATTCAACTTTCGCCGCCGATATGGGCTTGACAGATAAGGGAACTCTGGCTACGGACGAGAAGGTTACCGGTCAACACCTGGAGGAGCCTGTTGGCACTCATACTGGAAAGACTGAAACTTCCGCAGTCTAGATCTGTGATCTGGACCCTGTTCTGGATTCTTGGAGTGGGTGTATTAATTGCGAATCAGCTGGTGCTAGGCATAATATTTTGGCTGCTGAATGGATGGGAGCGAGATATGATACCATGACTACGCATACATAATGCGCATTGCACTGCTTTCTTGTGCATAGAAAAGCGAGATAGGGTAGCTTTTAGTAATGCAACTCTTTCTCACTAAAACTCGACATTGGATTTGCTTGACTTTTGAAACAAGTTATAAAGTATATCATGTCCGGGATAGAAAGGTGCGAGCCTCTCATAGAAAGCAGCAGCTCTGAGTCTTAATACTGCCTTTTATGATCTAAAGTTCGAGGTCTCAAGCGAAAGTGAGTTTTGAAGAGAAATCAAAAGGACAATGTTGCTACCTCAAGCTGACGAGCCCTCTTCCTTGACACTTGAGACCCTCAACCAAGCCATTACCCAAGCCACTCGATCCAACAACGGACCGCGCACGCACAAGCACAAAGAAGAACATGATGCAGTGAGGTTGCAATAAACTTCACCATGACAGACGGCGGTATCCGACGAGGGAATCATCCTCGGCCCATCTCATCCCTCTTGGCTTCGTGGGCGTTCACGCGCGAGGTCTCTTGGGCTGAGCTGGGTGCGAGGGAGAGGTGGATGGATCTCTCCGAGGGATGGGCATGGAGAAGTGAGGGTATCTCGGGTGGGCTTGGGGCGGAATGGGTTGTGAGGATGGGTCTGGAGAGGTTGGGACACTTCAGTCGATGCACCTTAGACTGTTCGCATGGGCTGGTTGATGGCCTCTATGGACCTGTTTGGATGCGTGGCAAACATTTTTTTTTTTTACTACTCGCATCTTGTCTGTCTCCATTTCAAGCTTAGGATGGCTCGACGTTGAGGCTGAAGCTCTCTCTCTTAGTAGTATCACCGTCCACCGCCGCTCTCGCCCCGCGCCTCTCTTCACAGCCAATCTTGACGATGAGATTGAGGGGACCGCACACATCTCAGGTGCATGGCTCAGCTCGCGGGACGAGAGGAGACGGTCCCCGAGTGAGGTGAGGTGAGGTGTCGTGGTGGTCAGCTCGGAGGATTGCTCGGGTGCCACGGGTCGGGATGGGGATCGTCGAGGGTGCCCGTGGTACAGGACTGGTGTGCTCCGACGATGGCAGGGCGGCGCCTGTAATTTCCGGAACTGCTTTTCGTCGTGTATCAACGAGTTGTGGAACGGTCGTCGAGCAGCACCAGCTCGGTTGTGTGCTACTCAGGTACTGTGCGTGCGTTAGCTCAGTGGTACAGTCTTGGGTATTTTTAAAATTGCCGTTCGTCTAGGAGTGGGGGTCTCCTGTTGATATCTAGAAATGAATCTTTGCCAATGGATTGGTCTCTTTGGAGTTACCAAACTCGTTGTGGTTTGCTTGAGTAGTCTATTCCTAGAACCCGAGTAGTGAAGACTAATTGCTAGCCAAACTTGCGGATCAAATACCCAGGCGCTCAAGCCTCGAGTTGGATAAAACTGTCATCGCACTACTTGTCGGCGGAAAGACGCTATCAATAGATGGAGACTCGTTCGTCTTGAGTATTTTTGCTACTCCGGGCTAGTTCGGCACGGCCTTTATTAGGTGCTGGAGTAGTCCAACTGAAAGATGCTGAAAGACGTTTGATTGAGTACCACTCGGTGTCAGTCCCTTGCTGTTAAGGAGAATAAAATCCTTACAGAGCAAAATGGTGGCCTTTTGCAGTAAAGAAGATACTTCCATCATCTTCCTATCATCCCATCACGTGGATCTATGCCCAGGAGAAATCAGTTGCACAACCGAAGTATCAGCCACAAGACCCAAAGAGGAAACGCGGATATGCAGCTGAGGATTATCTCTACCGTGCCCAAGCTTCAATCATTTGTAGTGTTACGTCCAACTCGAAACTCTCCCGTCCTGCCACCAGGTGAAAAACGCGATTCTGCATTAGGAAACGCCCCATGCGGCCGCTAGCGCATTGCTTTGCCCTAAGCGCGGCCCCAAGAAATTGTCGAGCTGCTCAGAAGTCTAACGGGAATAAGCATTGCTGGTAAATGATGCTAAGAATTAAAGACTGGAGAAAGTAAAGATGGTTTGGGGAGAGTGCTTCATTATTTCTTGTGAAAATAAAGAGTTGAAACGAATCAGTGTTTGTCTGAATAGGACATTGGATTGAGCAAATCAACGCGAATAATTACAAATCGAAGGTGTCCCAACTTTGAGACAATTCAGGGTCCTCTTGGTAATGCAGCCATATTCCTTTTGTAGAGCTCTCCTACCTGACCTTCGTATCTTATCGATATCACCACCAACGTTGATCAACGGGTCTGCTACAGTACAGTTTCGAGAAGATTCAATCCCTGCAAATCCATCCCCGGATTGCGTAGCGACTCGCATAAACGCAGACAAAAAAACAAGTCGCGGTAATATTCACGTCCTCGACCGATTCACACCCGTATATATGCCTCATCCGAAGAGATAGCGTACTGGGTAACGTCCCCTCACAATGTCTGCCCGCAGACCGACCTCCCCACTCTCGGGCGGCTCGTCTCGAAATCCATCGTTAGCTAGCCAGCTCCATACACCAGCGACACCGAGCGGTCTGCGAGAATCACATACGTTCCCTTCTTCTCCAGAAGAGACACATCATTTGGGCGGTGCAGAGGACGAGGCCGGACCGAGCAGCTCAGAAGCTTCCCCCAATGCATACCCTACACATCCCGACACGGATCCTGCGGTGGAGGATGGAGCTCTTGAAGAAAGGCCGCAGGGGATAGCAGAGTTGGGAAGTAGAGCTGTCAATGAGACTACCGCTCTGCTGAAGAAACCTTTTGAGCTGGTGCTGAGCCATCCACATAGTGGAGACTGTAATCATGGTACATTCAGCCCGAGAGTCGAGAGTCGGGCGGAGAGTGTACGCAGCGGCTATAGCTTCAGTGGATCACCGCCGAATAGGACCCAAGCTCGAGACGATGAAGGGAGGAGGAGCTATATGGAGAGTTTCTTTGAAAATATCGGGTTGAAAAATGGCAGTGCAGCAGGAAAGAAAAAGATGAGCACCACAAGTTATTTGGCAGAGAGGCATGGGATCAAGAATACAACTTCAATGTACGTCACAATCATCACTTTTCTATGGCTCTACTAACATTTCAGGTATTTCACCTACTATATTCCGTTCCTTGCTTGGATAAGACAGTACAGATGGGTACATCTGGAAGGCGATCTCATCGCAGCCATCACGATGGCCTCCTTCTACCTACCTATGGCTCTCTCTCTTGCGTCAAATCTTGCCCATGTCCCACCGATCAACGGCCTCTATTCCTTTGTCTTCAACCCCATCATATACGCTATTTTGGGTAGTTGTCCTCAAATGGTAGTTGGTCCGGAAGCCGCAGGCAGTCTCTTGGTAGGAAGTGTCGTGAAATCGAGCATAGACAGTGGGAAAACTCCAGAGTACGAAGACTTCATGCACGCCAGAGTCGCTGGTGTTGTTACGGGCATGGCAGGTGCCGTCATTTTTATTGCCGGCATCTGTCGTCTCGGATTCTTGGATAGTGTTCTCAGCAGGCCATTTCTGAGAGGCTTCATTTCCGCTGTTGGCTTCGTCATTGTTGTGGATCAGTTGATACCTGAACTTGGACTTGCGGATCTAGCTGAAGAGACGGGAAGTGTCAGCCATGGCAGTAGCATCGAAAAACTACGATTTCTCTTTACGCATGCGAACAAAGCCTCCGGGATAACATGTGCAGTTGCTGGGTCAAGTTTCCTTATCATCATGGTCTTCAGGTATGCGTATGCTCCACTAGTGACTGACATTACTGACCTTTTGCAGAGAGATGAAGAAGCGTCTCCAGCCTCGATTCCCCAGCGTGGCATATATTCCTGATCGCTTCCTGGTGGTCGTCTTATCAGCAGTCCTTACCTGGCAGTTGCGTTGGGATCAAAAGGGACTCGAGATTCTTGGCGAAGTCAAATCTACTACAGGGAGCCCTTTTCCGTTTCACTGGCCCTTTCAAATCTCTGGCATGACACATGTGCGAGAGGCAATGGGCACGTCGTTTCTAATCGCACTACTCGGCTTTTTTGAATCGTCTGTCGCGGCGAAGAGTTTAGGTGGTGGAGAGAAGGACGGTATTCAAGGAATAACTCTAAGTCCCAACAGAGAACTTGTAGCTCTTGGAGTTGCAAACTTGGTCGGTGGATGCTTCGGCGCTCTCCCCGCCTTTGGCGGCTATGGAAGAAGTAAAGTAAATGCTAGCACTGGAGGCAAAACACCCATGAGTAGTGTATTCTTGAGTCTCATTACTATCATTTGCGTCTTGTATCTTTTACCAGCCTTCTACTACCTTCCGGTAAGTCTATCGATCCTGATTGGGAGCTCTACTAAAGATGTCTTAGAAAGCCGTCCTCTCCGCAATGATCTCGGTTGTAGCTTGGTCTCTTATTGAAGAGGCTCCTCATGATATCTTGTTCTTTCTCAAGATTCGAGGGTACACTGAACTTGGACTTATGACCATTATCTTTGCAGCTACCATATTCTATTCTCTGACCTTAGGGATCGCAATTGGTGTAGGACTGTCACTTCTATCCGTCGTCAAACACAGCACTCGACCTCGTATTCAGATTCTTGGAAGAATACCAGGAACTCATCGATTTGAGAACGCTGAAGATGACCCGGATAAAATGGAATTCATTGAAGGATGTCTAATTGTCAAAATCCCCGAGCCTTTGACGTTTGCCAATACAGGCGACTTGAAGAATCGCCTTCGGCGGCTTGAGCTCTACGGGACTGCAAATGCTCACCCCGCTTTGCCCAGGGTGCGATCACCTGAGCACAATAAAAACATCATCTTCGACATCCATGGTGTGACAAGTCTAGACGGCTCGGGGACACAAGTTCTGGCGGAGATTGTCCATTCATATTGTGAACGTGGTGTCCGTGTCTTCTTTACACGTGGACCAGCGGAAGGAAGTCCCATATACGAACTTTTTAAAAGAAGTGGTATATTGGAGGCATGTGGAGGTGGAGAACATTTCGTGACAGATATTGGTGAAGCACTAAGACTTACTGAGATATACGAGGTTGAGGATGCTGGCTATGACAACCTGTCCGGGGATGAAATGGGAGGCTAGGCATGTTGCCTACTCTATTCAACTTTGGATGCTAGTCAATTCCTACTACGTGGTTGGATATCGAGATCTGTTTGGACATAAATTTGCATGGCGTGGCGTTTGAAGCGACGGCCCGTAGGGATATCAAAGATGCTAATATGTGTCTTTACCGCTAGGTATGACAGCATCATTTCGACCCGTTATTTGATGTACAAACGGCTGTTCACTTGATCGCTAGCAACGGCTCTGGACGTTAGGTACGAAACTCCTATGAATGGAACTAATTGCTTTCTATCCGTACTCCCAATTGGGAGGAACGAGTTATCTACCGTGAGCAGTCTCTCGATGAATCCTACCATCGCTTCTTTCAAGAGTCTCAAATCACAGTTTGTCACATTTGTCAAGTGCTCTCAATGACCTGTGTATTACCAGCAAACCTGATTTTTCATACTCTTAGTTCTCTAGCTTTATGGTAAAGGCCCGCTCTCGTAATTAAAAGCTAGTAGGCAAGTAGCACGAGCTCTTACTGTGGTGTTTCATTGACAGGCAGGGACTGGCAGTGACTGAGATGGGAAGATGCTGCATGAGTTCACAGCGCATTTGCAAGTATTTTCTGATCAGCGTGTCGAGTTTTTTGGGTAGATATCTGTCTTTGTATTTTGTTTAGGAAATCCTCCTAGAGCCTCAACATTAGTCTTACATGACCCGCACCTCAATCCTCATCAATTGAGCATTATCCTTTTACGAGGCATTAATAGCGGTATTATGCTGATGTCAAGGTCTCACAATGCCTCTCATGGTTTTATTCTCGTTACCACACCTGATTGGAGTGTACGCGTGTACTCCACGTGATTTTGCCAAAATTTTCTCTCGAATCTCTTAGCCTGAAACAAGCTGTCAATCTGGATAAGATTTGGTTTCATCTCTTCAGTTAGCCGATGCTGCATCGTCTCGATGGGAAACTCTGATGTTGCAATCATAGACGTTTGTAATAGGTGCAAGAATGTCCATGACACTTGCCTAGGGACCCCCGAGGTCGGGAACGTCCCCTGTTCTGGTTATATGGGAATTTGATGAGCTTTTAAGCTGAGTGTAACTCTATAAAAGCTTCTTACACCACATCCCTGGTTCATTCGCTCATATGCCGGGCGGTAACCTTTACCGGTTTTTATTGTTCCCCAGATTCTGCAGTGCATGATTCCTTGCCAAGGCCTAGACCTCCCACCTAAAGGCTGCATGAAACAGAGGAGGAGGTTGAGAAGAACTGGAGATTTCAAAGCAAATGGCGCGTTGAAAAAGGTTTCTCCAATACTTTCACTCTTCTAGTTCACCGGAAGTCATATTCTACAAGTGCAGCTCTGCCTGCCTCGCTCAGATCCCAAAACTATCCAGTGAGTAGCATAATCGTGTTTCGGAAATGCTTCCTGAAATGCGGATCCTTTTAGGATGACTGCATTTGCATTAAGCATTATGACATGTCGCCTAAAAAGCTTGCCCTCGCCGGGAGAACAGAATTTCAGCGACATGGCAGTTCGGAATGAACCGCCAGGAATAATCTGGGAGTAATCCGCCCCAGAAACAGCAGATCGATTCGACGATAGATCTCGAATCGATCTCGGTCCTATTTTCAAGGATTCAGATTGATGACCTGGTTCTGAAGAAGTCACTGTGGGGAAGAGGGGAAGAATCTGAATCCTACTCGTCCTCAACCTATCAGGAGTTTGATTACAGGTTGATGTTTACGCGTGCACAGGATTGCGAGATGAATCAGTTTGTTTTCCAGAGGGTTTTTTGTACTACAGGCGGAGAACTATGTCCCGGGCAGAGGCTATATATAAAAGAGTCCCTTGATCTCTGGGCATTCTTGGCCATCAAAGCAGCACCAAACAGCCTCTTCGACCGCCAAACACCATACACAATGCGTTTTGCTTCCATCTTTCTTCCGGGCCTACTCTCTGTAGGGTGAGAGAAGTCAAGATAAACGGCGAGAGGCAAGCTAACACATCTGCAGCCTTGTCAGCGCAGCTCCTGTCACCGAAGAGCAACTAGTTGCTCGCGAGCCTGAGCCTCAAGCGCCAACTGATCTTGCCTCGTTCACAGGCTCTCACAGCCACAGACCTCGCCCAACTGTAAAGAACCCCCTTCTTGTAAAAGAGAAGCGACTGACTCCGTCCACAGGGCTCCCACACTCGTCTTCCCCACACTGGCTCTTCCACAGGCACTTTCCCTCACCCAACGGGCACCCACTCCCGTCCTCCTCGCCCGTCCGGTAGCCACTCCCGCCCACCAGCACCAGAGAGCACCCTCTCTCTCGTCGAGCGTCAAGACGCTACTTTCACTGGCCCACCTTCCTTCACGGGCTCCTTCCCTCGCCCAACCGGTTCCCACTCTCGTCGTCCCCACACCGGATCGTTCACTGGATCTTTCCCTCGCCCAACTGGCTCCCACTCTCGTCGTCCCCACACCGGATCGTTCACTGGGTCTTTCCCTGGCCCAACGGGCAGCTACTCCCGTCCTCCTCCCCCAGCAAGCAGCGCCACTCTCGTCGAGCGTCAGGATGCTACTTTCACTGGCAGGCCCTCCCATAGCCACAGTGGAACCGGACGTCCTTCGTTCACAGGCAGCTTCCCTCGCCCAAGTGGAAAGCCATCTCACTCGTTCACCGGCACTGGTGCCCCGCGCCGTACCGGAAGCCACACTCACCCCGCTCGCCCATCGAGCTCCGCATAAGCGATTAATGGGCGTGTTCCCAATGTGGCAGCACTGGCTGTGCTACTTTCTTGTATGTAGTTCCACGGTGATGGTTGTAAGAAGGCTGTATGTTTGGAGATTGTGGTGCGGATCGAGGGTGAGATATGCTTCTTTTGGAAGAGGTGGTTTGGTGCTGGCTTCAGATTCGGTTCTCCGGCTTCGTTAGCAGAAAATGATGGTTAAGATTGAAGGCCAAATGTCATTCTTTATCAGGGCTTCTCCACGCTCTTTAAGTAGCCCTCGCTTCTAAAGTTAATGCCCTAAAGACGTCGAATTGATTGCTCATAAACGGATCAATAAATTCCATCTGGCTAAATGACGCTTTGGCTATGCACCTCGTATTAATTCTCTCTCCATCTAACCCTCCCTTTTGGTAATTCCGCCATCCTCTCGACCACCGCATCACCTTCAGGAAACTTTAACCAAGCCGCCACGCGGGCGACTTTAGCCACGCCAGATTAACACATGAGACCCTATACCACCCACCCACCCTCCGGCATGAATAGATCAGTAACGGTGCTCGTGCACCAGCAAAGTGGTCACCGGAACGTTTATTTTTGTAACGCGGCTAATTCAAGATGGTGCCGAGTTTTCATCGGAGGGAGAGTCCGATGCGCCACGTTGGGCCTGAGAGCGGATTTGACTCTGCCGTGGCGGGAATCATTGCTCTTTCCCTTGATGTTGCTTCCGAGTACTGATTCAACAGATCGTGCACTGGAACTAACGAATCGAGTCCATATCTGGTGTTGGGGTGACACTCGAGTTGGAGTTGATTCTTAGCGATAAATACCAAAAGTAGAAGTGATAAACGAAAAGAGTCAACGGTAGGTACGGAGAAAGGAATGCATGTTTGAGTATTCATGTGAGATGATATTTCCGAGAAGGAGAGAAGGTTTGTCTCATCGCTTTGATCTATTTCAAGTGTAAATTCGGTACTAACTCGTTTGAAGGATCTGCTGTATCTCATCACCTGCTCATAGCAAAAGTGAAATAACTTTAAGCGATCCCTGATTCTTAGGTGTAACATAGTATCCAGCTATGAATCAATGAAATGCAATAGTGAACGAGAAGGCTGTCGAGCTAAATGTGAGGTTTGCAGTTGAATCGATTTTCGGGGCAAAAAAACATACAACAGCAGGTATTCGCTGGTGGTCACCCACCCAACTACTAATCTGCCGATCTAAAGCTTAAATAGGGGAGAGCGGACGGGATCCCTTGCAGCTTTGTTGTTATTAAATCTTATAAAAGACTCTTTTGACGGTCTCTAGACGCTTGCTCCAGAGGCGATCGCGCGAGTAGATGATATTAGGCTTCCTGTCCGTTTCTATTTGTAGTGTATATTATACATGGATTATCCAACCAGATCCATAGTTCTCCTTCACTATTTTGTGTGCGAAAGTATATTCATTATTAGAAGATTATGGAAGATATTGAGAAGCGCTAAGCGCGTGCTCGGTAGGGCTAGACCCGCATCCCGTCCGCCCTGCTAGTGTGGATGATCGATAGCTGGTAATTGGCCAGATTATATGCAGGAGTCAAGGGGGCATGTAGCGAAATAAAACAAGGCGCTTATTGTGGTAATTGGCTGAGGTATCTCACGCGCTTAATTTCATTTTCTGAATTTGGATTTTAGAATTAAAGATATAATTTTTAGACTTCAATATTTTGCCACGCACTCAAATCTGACACTTCTATCAGAGGCGTAGTAGCAAATGTAAAGCCTAGCTGCCTTCTGCTTCTGTTATCAACGCATAGTAAATGGCCGACATTATTGCCGAATTGGTAGAGGCGGCGGGAGGTTAGGGCGATCTCCTGAAACGAGCCGCCTTCCACTTAGACTGAGGCTGAGGCTACTTATTGAAATCCTTTGAATTCTTCAAGCTTCCCGATTGGCCTGTAAATCGTTCCCGTCTGGCTTTACACATTTGCGTTGTAGCGCAGGATTCTGCGCCTGATATTAAAGACAGAGCCTGATCCATTCTTCCGTGAGATCTTACGTCGTCAACGACTGCCAGGGCTAGTTGCCATCAAGGTCCATCATGTCGATCGCATGCTACGTACAAAATGGTGCAGCAACCTTTAACATCCACAGTACTTTCTCTCCGTGTGGGAATCTTAACTCTACAACTCCTTCTATTTCATGTTGCGGTGGCGTCGACACATGTATGTCGGATGGCATTTGTTTCCACACCTACTCGAGCAGCGGAGAAAGTGGATACTATGCTGGGGGTTGCACAGCTGGGAGCACTGAAGACCCTAACTGCTTTCCAAGGTGTTGTAAGTTTTAACGCAAGCGCGATACAGGCAGCAAATGATCTGATCGGTTCCATTTCTATAGTTGATCAAGTACGGCCAGATATTGTTTGGAATTCAACTAGCAATTTATGGCAATGCTGCGGAGTTGATGCAAGCGGCACACCTAAATGCAACTCCCCTACCGACGAAACCTTCGCTGCGCCTGCTCCATCTGATTTGGCTGCGTATTTCACAATAACTTCAGGATTTACCGCAACAAGCACTTCTATCACCATGTCGACATCTTCTACCAGCAGCACCATACCCCCTACTAGCAGTACCGTAACCTCGACCAGCAGCATTACAGCCCCAATCAATAGTATCACAATCTCTACCAGCAACATCGCAGCCTCTACTAGCAGCGCCATAACCTCTACCAACAGCATAGTCACCTCTACTAGCAGTATCATCTCTACTAGCGGCTCCATGACACTCACCGGAAGTACCACAAATCCTAGCTCCACCCTTCCCGCGACTCCGAGAAAGCATCCAGCAGGCGTGTCCACTGGCGCGGCTGTTGGAATAGCAATCGGTTGTACAGCATTAATTGGCATTGTTCTCACGTTGTCTTTCATATGGTTCCAGAGGAGCAGAGTCAAGCGCAAGTATAACGTACAAGAGGCGGATAGTAAACCAGTTTACAGGAGCCAGCCGATGATCGTGCATGTACCAAACAAATATGTACAGGAGATGGATGCAGAGAATAGTGCCTCAAGAAGTCGTGTAAGTGAAATTGGACTTGGAAGATAAACGTACTTTAGTTAAATATATCATTTGTGACTCTGTCACTGAGGGAGAGTCCCTAGACTAGAAAATGGAAGATATCGTATGCACTAGCTGAATCCAGTACTAGTCTTATAAGAAACCAAAAGTTGGTTAGAATTATACTGTTTGATGCCGAGGGCCTGGACATCGGAAAGTAAAACTCGAAACGAGAAATCAGAACTCGCTCATAAAGGAATTCTACAACGACCACCGCTGCAAAACCAAAATCGAAACACACACAACATCTCAATATCCTAACTCAAGGCTTTAGGAGGAAATAGCTAGAGAAGCAAGAGTCTAAAGACTTGAAAAATATTATTCCAAGCACCTTACTACGTAATATTATTGTTAGCACGAATCTAGTGTTACGTCAGCTTGAATCTTTTCCAGGCATATGAATGGGCTATTCATAATTACATTTGAAAGATTTGGGACAATGGGATTCTTTGCCAGCAAGGAAATATAATTTAATCAACGGACTCTGACATGAGTATAAATACCACTGGAATTGGAAGTAGGAGCATCAGGTTCATGATACGATGAGTGTAATAGGTTAGTACATCTCAGGGGTTTAGGCACCTCCTTATACCTAATATTACCAAGTCTTAGTAAAAAAATAAATCCTTCTCCACTAGAATCCACCAACCTTCTCTCTCGTCCTCACATTTTTACATCCCATCTTCTCAGCTTCTCACGCCTTGCATCTTTTTTAAGCCCTCAAACACTTCCTAAAGCAGCAAACTGCTCCAATTAAAACGGTAATGCCCACGCTTAGTGAGACAACGACAACAGCCCATGTGGCAAGGCCTTGAGATCTTGGAGCGAGTGGGAGGGCAGAGGTGAGACTGGCGGACAGAAGTGTACAGATTATGAGACTCGAGGTAGTAGGAGATGAGTACATGGTGTATGTAGAGGCACTTGATAAGATGTGTGGTGGGAGAAGAATATTGTTCTTGTTGTACGTGAGTCTTGAATATCGTGTTTGTTGAAAACGCTTAAATGTTTGTAGACATGGTGGAATTTTGAATGATGGTCGTCATGATGAAGAGCGAAATTTTATAAATTGAGTGTCAAGGCTGTTATATGTTTGCTTGGATCAAACATCCAGTCACCTGCGGTGTTATTGTTCGAAGGGCGTGAACCATTGAGCAATCACTAACTCACTGTCACATCTAGTAACCACATTCAATTGTGACTATTTTCGTTCATGCTATTAAACTTCAATCACTAATCCTCCTAGTGCTGTGCAATCTCATATTTCTACCCTCTTCTGCAACATATGTGCCAAATTTAGCGCTGCACCCCAAGTCCCCAACCTGGTCAGTTTCTCTGCCGCACTTCTCAGCAGAAGGTTTGGTTCCGGTCCTCTATCATCAATACCAAAACCTCTTCGTAGAACCTCCAAGAAAGAATTTCCTTTACCCTCCAGATTTGTCACTGCTAGCTTAAACAGCTCGCTCTTCTGTTCCCTGGAAGCAACCTGTGCGAATACGTAGAGCACAATATGACATAGGAACACTGTTATAAGAGAGTAAGGAGCTGTATCTGCATGAGTTGACAACTCGGGTATCGGAATCAGAAAGACAATCGAATGAATTGCGTTGAGAGTGACTTCTTGAGCTACGAATGGTGTATTGCGTGCCCATGTGGACAGTTTAGATAGGCTTTGGGTGATTCCTGAGACCCCGTCTTTACCGATGGCGGATTGGAGGTCAGAGAGAGGGACGTCGAGAAGGATCGTGAAGAGGTGGTGGAGAATGAGAGTCGAGGCGCGAAAGTGAGAGGACGATGGTGTATTTGGTGGATTAAACTGACTTGGTGAAAGGTATGATGTTGCAAATAAGGAGAGTGCTTCTGTTTTGACGTTAGTATATTTCTCTTTGGTAAAGTGGCTACAACCTGCTAATTGTGATCTGCGTGTAGCATGCCTTGCTTTGAGAATATTAATTGAAGATTGTCCTCCGCTATCGTTCAAGTCGTCTACTTCATCATCGAGAAAAGAACGTGTGATCATCGATTCCTGATGAAACTGAAAAGCCTGATGTTGCAGCGCGATGAGAACCAAGAAAGCACTCCATGAGTTAAGATTCAAGATAGATAGTCCGCTTGTGACTAATTTCTCTCCTCGAATGCTGCCACCTGCCGGTGGTAGAGCCGTAAGGATTAGGAATGGCCCCATAGCTGCTGAGAATGATCGTGACGGCGGAACAGAAGCTGGCCCAAGTAAGTTTTTCCAGTTCCGTGCTGTTGTGGCGTACCAAAATTCTTCGTCACATGGGCATCCCAGACCTCTCACTTCTCCCAAAGATATTGTTGGTGGGAGGTTGAGAATGCTAGGAAATTGGCAGTCAAGAGCATATACAACCCAAGCCAGTCTCCTCTGTTGCTCATCTTTAATCCAATTTCTCCATTCATCTTGGACATTCAATATTTCGTTTTCCCTCTCTGGATTTAATATCAACTCCTCTCCAAATCTTAAGCGTCGGATAAAGGTTACCAATGCTCCACGAACCACTTCAGCTAATTCAAATGAACGTTTGTTCCCATTCCAGAGCCCTGTATGACAAATTAGAGCTTGAGCATACACGATCATAGGATCGCGCATGAGACTGTTGTCGCATTCGAGAGCTATGTGGAGATGCCAACGAGTTACATCTAGCAGAACAATAGCAAACCGACGTGTATGCTTAAGATGGCTATAAGTAGCTCCGACTACGACAATAGCAGCGAGAAGTGGTGGTGGCAAGTCTGTATTCACATTCACAGTAGCATGATGTATAACGGGCATTTGATGTGAAAAGTTCTGGAAGAAGAGACGAATAAAGACATTGAGGATTGGGAGCGATGGGAGCGTAAAGATGCCTTGCTGGGATTGATGATATTCGCGGCCTTGTGGGAGCGTTAGGAAAGATTTCATCCTCATCAACGTTGCTTCTGAAATATCGTACCGTCGATCATGGTTTTGCAAGAGTGGATGGCTGTCTTCGACAATGATAGGCTGCGCTTCTAGTATTCGATGTGAACTTGGATTCCACAGAAATGGCCATTTATCTTCCTCCGAGGCTTCATTGGGAGGAGATGAAACTCGACCAAGTTCATCTGGCCCTTGAATATCCTCTTGAAGGGCAGGATAGATCTCAGTGCTTGCAGAGGGTCCAGCTTCAAGTTGTTGCCCATAATTCTCTGAAACATCATCCCACAAATTTCCAGTTTCCTGCATGGCAGAGTAGAAATCGTATGAGAACCACTCGTTTCCAACGTTGCCATCGGTGGGAAGAAGAAAGTCTGAAAAGTCAAACGAGATCAAAGAGGTATTGGTAATATCTATCTGCTGGTAGCTTGACATAACATTCCTTGTTATCTCATGTTGAGTTCGATTTGGATATGGTTGAAAGAGACTTTGGTGGGCTGAAGGAAGCGAGACCTGAGGCGAGTCGTCAAGTGTCTCGCCTTGAGAGTAATTTCCCTGCGGAAGAGACTCTCCCGACTCGGAGATCTGGGGTGGGGAGCCTGGCACATCGGAAGTGGATACAGGAAACTTTCTACGTTTACGTGGTCCAGAGCTTGGCTGCTGATCCCAACGTCCATGACCGACATAGTGACGTTTTAAGAGGTCGCTTCTCGTGAAGCCTTTGCCACATTTTGAGCAAGTACTGCAAGAAGTTTAGTATGGGATATTGCTGATCTTGAAGAGGACATCGAAGTTTGTGATGTTGCTGAGTTCAATGAGAAGCAATGCATCAAAAAATATGTCCCCCAGGAGGCAGAGGCGCTTCTAAGGCATCGGCCGAAGTGTGGCACTCACAAAGAAGAGGCGTCGTATAAATATTGAAGGGAGCCTTACTGGGACGGTAAAGTACTATCTATTAAAATAATTAGTAAAATGAGCTGTGAGTGTCGGTGGCTGATAAATAGACGGGACTTCATCAGAAAGTTCGAAGCTATGACATCTTAAGACAAAATCATACGTGTTTTCAGATGGCGAGTCAGATTCTCACGCCTATTGAAGACTTTTGAGCACTTTTCGCACTGGAATATGTTTTGCTGTTCATCCGCGCTCGAATGCCTCCAACCTCTATTAGCGGGCGGGGCAGGTGTTGAAATGTTCGATTGCTCATCTAAAGAAGGAATATTGCCGGGTACACGTAAATGGGCCATTGCTGCCGAGGCGGCGTTGTTATCTCAACATTTTCAATAGTATGGTAATAAAGGTGTACAATTGGGTTGGCGGATCTATAAGATGTTGTTCAGAAGCTGTTTCAGGTAATGGATGACGAAGCGAACCGCTAAAATAGTCACGAGCCTCCAGAGGACTTTGACTGAGTTACAGCTTATGAACAGGACATATTGACGGAGGCAGATGCGGGTTTTATCGAATATTCGGACTTATGATAGATGATACCTTAACTAAACCACTTTTCGAAGGAGAGTTTATTGTAAGCTTAGGAGAACGGCTTCGGTCGTCTCAATGGTTACAATTTCTACCAAATGCAGATAATGCAAGTAAAAATCGTTTCAGGTAGTTAATGTTACGTGATACAAATTAAATTTCATAGTGTTTAAAAGAGTGCAAATCAATATGCATTTAGAATCTGAATTAAGTACAGCCCAACCAAGCCTTCATCCTTCGCCAAAACGAGGTGTAGTTCCAATCCAACTTCTGATTAATCTCGTCGACTAAAATACTTCCACAGACTTCTTCACAGCCCACTCCTTGATCATACCCGGTTATTGCGAGATCGCTGCTAGTCTGAATCTGATTGATTCTAACCTTCACTTCCCGATTCTGCCCTCCCACTATCCGATGCGAATCGTTCTCCTCTAGCAGCCATCCTTCTGGAGCATAAATCTCGGCAATAGTACCAATAGGCACTATAAGAGCGATATCGCCTATGCCAGTCATCTCTTGTATATGTATTGCCACTTGTATTATCCCTTGAGGAATATTGAATTCCACTTCAACACTCTCTAATCCTGCCAATACAGGTTTGACTTGCCACCTCATCCAACCTGGTTCTAACGGCGCTAAGCCAGCTAAGTATCTCGGAAATCCATACACAGGCCAAGTAGACCATCCATGCATCAAAGACGTATCATCGTAATTCGGTTGACCTGAGGTGTTCAATGATTCCCAGTGTCCACCCGAATAGTTTTGATTTGAATCGTCTGCCATTGGACTCCAAACTCGTTCAACGAGATCCAGCGCTAAATTTCCCTGGTTCCTAACAAATAGCGCTTCTGCTGCGAAGCCTGAAGCATATGGACTGACCACTTTGGTAGCATCCCACCGCTCAATATTCTGGAATGCCGGAGGCAGCTCGTGTTCTTTACAAGTAATCGCTTTCTCAAAACCCGAGTGACCTGGAGCTATACCTGTAGTAATAGCATATGCATTGACATCTTGACAGATGCCATTTGGACCAAAAGGATCACCCATTCGAAGAATACCTGTTTCACTACTCCATAGATGGGATATGATGGCCTTTTTCAAAATCGATGCAGACCGGGAGAATGTGTTTTTTACACGGGTAACCTCAGACATCTTGCTCATCGAGATCAATGCATCGTAATACGCCAGATTGATTTTACCGGAAGCTCCAAAGATCGGGCCGCCCATAGGATACCAATCCACTGTTACAATCAGTATAGTTTGTCTATAAAGGGAATTACCTACTTTGAAATGGAGGAGGTGCAACGACCAATCCTCTTCTATCTAAGAATCCTTGCGTGAATTGCATTAGCTTCTCCAGTTTTGGAAAGACTGAGATGACAGTTTTTGTATCCCCAGAGTACATCCAGTAATCTTTGATTGCAACGACTAAGAGGAGTGCATAACTAAGCGAGTAGAAAGCATACGTTGGAGCCTCGATTTCTTCTGTATGCAATGGAGCTTGGATAGGAAGCAAATTGCCTAGATATCCATCTGAGGTCTGGAAGCTGGTGAGAAGCTTGATACTCCCTAAGATAGCACCCATATTTGCTGTCGAGTAGTAGACGGATCGACCCATAACTAAGAGATCTCCTCCAAACAAAGCTCGGTCACGCTTAGCGCCATCAATCATACAAGCGAGAGAATTTGTGCCTACAGCGAAGTCTGCAAGAGTACGCGCTTTCTCAGACAAAAGAAGATTGTTTTCGTAAAGCATATGGCCGGCATGATCTGAAACTTTGAGGTTCCGATAGAGAGCTGTATAGTGTTGCGGACCACCGAATGCGATAGAGCCGGTATTTTTCTCACTACCACCGAGCAGGGGATGTAAATTGAGTTGGGTGATTATTCCCGTCTCTGTCCCATTTATAGAAACAGTAACAAAAGAGCCTCGAGCAACAGTTTTGATTGAGATCCATCCCTTTAGGTCGATTTCTTCACCCACGTCCCAATGACCTCGAGAAACTGAAGGGAAGACCGAGCCTTTATTCGAAAGTCCTTCAAACGCGCCTAAAGAGCGCTTGGTGGTATCCAGACAAAAAATCAATCCATTGGCGACCATATGGACCGCCCAGCTTGAGCCCCCCTCCTCAACCTTGACTTCAAATTCAACAATTTTATCACCCCATCTGGTACCGTATCTACAAGGAGCCCAATGCTGGCCATGGATTCGTGTTCCCATTTCCGTCACTTCCCAAGCTTCAGCAGTCTCACCCGCTTCCACAGTGCACATATCAATAGTGCGAACACCATCAATCCAGATTTTGTTGAGCTTCAAGTTTGAGCACCTGAACGTATTTATTGTTGGACATGGCTGCCGTATGGGAGTGAATCCTATGGACGATATGGTCACTGATGAATTCGGTGTCCGAAGAATGATCTTTTGGTATCGCTGGGACCGTTGAGCAAAGGGGAAATGTACTTCGTTAGGTGATGTTGACTGTTTTAAAACTTGAGGAACGACTCGATATGAGTCCATGGCGTTTGAGAACAAGAAAAAGGGTCCATCTCCTAAGTAGTATTAGTGCCGAATAGAACAAACTTCGGTTTGCATACCAGTGAGTTTTTCTATTCCCGCATACGTCTCGCTGAATATTACGTCTATCTCTACATCGCAGCCACGACTTACGACCTTGTTTACTTCAATGAAAGGTAGACCTCCCTCAGCGCGTAAAAAGTCAAATGTGATTTCAGATTGATTTTCTGCATTGTTTGTAATGGTAATGGAGTCTGAGATACCAACAATCCCTTTGGAAGTCCATTTGGAAGGTACGATAAGACCGGGTCTAATTTTTAGAGCTCCCATGATACCTCAAGTTGAAAAACAAATAGAAATGAAAAATATTCAGACCAGCTATTTATTATGATGCTTTTGTAGAGTATGTGACAACTCCAGATTTAGACTAGAAATGACATTACTCGTATGTAGAGCAATCACGAAAGCTGGAACACTGGCTAGCTTGACACTGTCCACTTTAGATGTTGAAGTTGGTGCTGAATAAGTCTGTTCTCACATTAAGTGGACAGCGGAATCTTTCCGCCAAGCCCACAAATCGCTTGAAAGCGCCACCTTCACAAGACTACTGGCCAGAAATGGCATAAACTACCACATGTCCACCTGTTATTCCACACAAGGAGGATACACTACTATTCACTCCTCTTCGTTTTGTCTCATATATGAGAATGACGATTCCGATTGGTCGCTCGCCAGTCTCAAGTCCGCTTAGAGAACTTCTCCAACCTTCATTCCCCAGATTCAAATTTTCGTGGGGATGATGTGGAGAAGCTTCGACTAATGTTCCAAAGCCTTGGCCACCGATTTAGTATATATGACCTCTCCTTTCGCTCTTTTCTGTGCGTCTCATAATCCTGACCCTAAAGCCATTATATTTTTGAGATGACTGAGCAAAAGGGGACCGAGTTTGAACACGTTGATATATCTAGCTCATGGACAAGGGATGAGCAATTGGGCGAGCAACTTTTCGAAACGGAGAGGCAGTATGCGCTATGGAAGGCCATGTAAGAGTCCTCAGCATACTATTCCATTGTCACGTATCACTTGCTGACTCCTCTGGCTATAGTGTGACACATAAACGTGTCATATTTCACTCGATTGCAGCATTCGGTGCTGGCATGTGCTTTGGGTATGACACAATAGCTAATGGCGCGACAATCTCAATGCCTGGCTTTGAGCTTTATTTCGGTGCCATGACTCCAGAACATACACTTTATGTTCCTTCTATCTGGGCTTCGCTATGGACTGCGATGTCATATCTGCTTCAAGCTCTAGGTGGTTTCTTCATTGGATTTGTCTCTGACCGAATTGGAAGAAAATGGCCTTGCGTAGCAGCATCTTGCCTCTCGATCATTGGTGTAGCAGTGCAATATTCTGCTAACTCGCGTGGGATGCTCCTCGGTGGGAAAATGATTAACGGATTTGCAATTGGTTGTCTCTTTGCAACAGCGACAACATGGGCCTCGGAGATCTCTCCCATGCGGCTTAGGGGACCCATCCAATCTGCTATTATCCTGTTTATGTTCTTCATGCAGGCTATTGGCTTGGTTGTTGTTCGAATGTATGTGCCGAACATCACACCTTCTTCGTTTAAAGCTGTATTTGCAATTCAGTGGGCGTGGCCGATTTGCACAGGCATTCTGTTTTGCTTCATGCCTGAATCACCGTCGTGGCTGCTCCTACAGGGCAGGACTGAATCCGCGAAGAGATCATTAGAAAGGCTTCATGGTCACGACAACCAGATCGAAGTACGGCTTGCACATATGGCTCTCGGCATCCGACTCGAACAAGAACAGGCCGAGCGTCTTGGAGCAGGTTCTTTCGCCGACTTATTCCGCGGTAGCAACCTGAAGCGAACTTTGACAGTCGTCTGGATGTTTCTCGGATTTGGCTTCACAGGCGCATGTCTTCTCGCTCAAGGCATCTACTTTCTTATCATCGCCGGTCTGGAACCGATACACGCTTATGACGTATCTATTGGCGGTTTCGGGATTGCAATCTTTGCTAGTAAGTCTCCTGGCCGCTCGTATTCCCCTTTAAGGCTGTCTCCTAGTTTGTTCCTTCAAAAAGAAGAATATACTAACATACTCGTGCCACAGTTGTAGGATCTTGGTTCTTCATGGAGAAGACGGGACGCCGTAGTATCTTCCTCGTTGGCGCAGCAGTAAACGCAATTGTCATGTTCGTTATTGGTGGCCTGTATTACTCCAAGGCGGATGGAGCTCTGTGGGCAGTAGCAATCATAATGTTTGCCCCACTCTCTCATCCCGTGGTACTTTTCTGATTGATCATAGGAATTTGCTCATAGCGTGGCAAGCCGTTAGTATCGTTTCGACTTCTTGGGCCATAACCGGAGAGATATCCTCGTATCGCCTTCGTGCCAAGACTCAAGGTGTCGGCGTCATCTCAAATGCTTTTTCCACTTGGCTCTTTGTATTCACCGTTGCATACGTATACAATGTCGATGCCGGAAATTTAGGCATTCGCGCTGGTTTTGTGTATGGTGGAGGTTCTGTACTCTTCCTCCTGGTATCCTACTTCCTAATCCCCGACCTAAGAGGGTGTTCGACCGAGGAGATTGACTGGTTGTATGAGAATAAGATTTCAGCTAGGAAGTTTCAACAATATGTTAGTTTAGCGAAAGAGGGCGTCCAAGCTCTTGCAGGTCAAGTAGGCAAGCAGAAGGACGAACAGGTTTGAATATAGCAAATAATCAGATACTGGCAGTACAAAATGTTACATCAATTAAAGGGCTCTGATTGTGTAAGTCGAATCAAAAGGATTGAGCGTTGTGCGAAGCCACAACAGCGAAATTTCCCAATTGTACTACATGAAAATAGAGATAAATGAAATGATGAATCCCAAAGCGAACTTGCCCATTCCATCGGCTATTTCTTAGCTGCGTCGTCCGGTAGCAGAAGTGGCGCGCCAGAACGGCTGCGTTCGTCTTCTTGGGGTCACTCGATCACGGCAAATTTTTTGATAGCAAACTGATCATAAACAGAGTCCACGCTTTGAGATGGGTAGCACCCTCGCTCTGTTCTCAGCCTCCAGCTAAAAATGGATCTTGGCGGCCAGTGCCAAAACAGCCAAGGCGAGAACATCGACAGAGGCCACTAACCTTGCCACAGGATGACGCAGTCTGAAAGTATCAATAAACACTGAAAGTAGGTTGAGATATGCGAAGTTGTGAGTTGTACAATCGTCGTACAGAGAGGGAGGAACAATCATAGTGTTTGGAGGTTTGGTCCGCGTTCGTTCACGGCAGGTCAAGGGGGCTGTGCCAGGGGCGACTGATCCGGTTTCCGTTTTAGATCTGGTCTGGAGCGCGCTAAGCTCAATTAACGAATCGATAGATGGATGCACCAGCCGCCACGGCCCAAGCCACCGTTGGTCCAATAATTCCCGTATCGAACAACCAAGGCGCCATGGAGGTCAACCTGCTTTTGCGTCGAAGATCTTCTTTCCCTTCTATTCTCATCTTCCGGTGGTAATCGTTTTGCTGCTGTTTTCCATACATTCCTTAAATATTGTTTTACACGTTTTGCAGCGTGTTTCTATCTGACAGAATACGAGGGCTGAGTCGTGATCAGACCCAACACCAAGAAGGCCAGATTTTCTTCCTAATTTCCACTTTGGATAACGATCAGCCTCGAACGAAGCGCGAAAAGGTCCTCTCTCGACGTGTCCCTCCCAAATCATCCTCAAGATGCGTGTCTCCTCTATACTGCTGCTTGCTGCAGCGACTGTCGCTTCTGCACAACAAACGTTCAACCGCTCCTCGAAGCGTGGGCTTGTTTTCGTCCCAAACAGCAAATATCAGAGCGATAATCAGGTCTGGGTTGAGAACGACAGTGACCTGACATGGTACTACAACTACGGCGTTACACCTTCACCGGCGTATGCAAATCGTTCTCAAGACGAGCTTGAGTTCGTACCTATGCTCTGGTCGCCAAGCACCACTTTCTTGTCGAGCGTGAAATCATTGATCCAACAAGGGAGAGATATCAAAGTGGTTTTGACCTATAATGAACCTGATGGACCTGCATCATCGGGAGGAAGCAATGTTGATCCTGTAGTTGCGGCGCAGAACTGGATCGACCAAGTTCAGCCATTGAAGGAGTTGGGTGTTCGATTGGGAGCCCCAGCCTGCACCGGTTCTCCATCAGGAGTGACCTGGCTCAAGAGTTTCTTTGCTGCATGCGAGAATCTGGGCACAAATTGCACTGCAGACTTCATTCCAATCCACTGGTACGATAACTTTGGAGGTTTAGCTTCGCATCTCGGAGAAATTTATTCTACGTGAGTCTGGCCATCCTGACCACTTGGGTTCTATATGAACTAACATTGGATTACAGATTCAATGAAACAGAAATCTGGGTTACCGAATATGCATATAGTAACCAAACTCTCTACAATACGCAAGACTTTTTCAACACAAGTGCTCAATACTTCGACCGTCTTGATTATGTAGAGAGATACTCTTACTTTGGTTCCTTCCGCTCTGACTACAGCAACGTTGGGCCTAACGTTGCTATGTTGACCCAGAATGGCCAGTTAACTGATATTGGAAGCTGGTACTTGGGTGGTGCGGCTACCAATAATATCCCTAGCGAGGTTAAGCCCAGTTCAGGCGTAAGAGTCCAAGGATCGAGCTGGATTGCCGCCGTTATTGGCTTGATTGGATTGATGATGCTGTCATGAGCACAAAGCTATGGGGATTGCTAAATCCTGTCCGGCAGAGTGCTAAATCCTGTCCACTAGCGTCGTGCGCCACCCATGTACCAGGCATCAACACCACATAGTAATTTAT